>JAKUCD010000170.1:0-16389 GCA_030563525.1 Nadsonia commutata
AGCCTTCAAAAGTACTACGGTGGGAGACCACGTGGGAACTTAAGGTGCTGCAGTCTTTTTTATTCTATGTCGTGATTCATTTTTTTCGAATTGGTGCTGACTCTGTGATGTGAAATACACGCATGACCGCTTTGATGAATTATATCATCACCGCACAAGTGCTGAAACGATAGTTCCATATATGCCATTACCGTCTGTACCTATATTTTTCTCCCCTTTTTGAGCAGCGGAAGAAAAAAAGTGCAATACATATACTTCGCCACCACCATCAAATCCACTTTGACTGGAACTATTACGTTTAGTTTGTAACACTAAAAAAATATTTAGTCATTATTAAGGTATAACGGTTCTAAATACGTGTTCTATTAAATTATTTGTGCATTTAAATCTGTAGTAGCTTTTTTCGTTTAAGGCTCTCACTTTTAACTCTGATAATTTTACGAGGGATTCTAGTTATATCAAAAGTCATTTGTTTTTTCATTCTCCCGATTAGACCCCTTTTCTTATTTGAACCTAAAAATTCTATATCGTACTGAAGGTAATATAAGTAAATTTTTAAAAAAGAAAAACCTTAAATTGCATTACGTTTCAATAATTGTATTACCCGTTTAAAAAACACAAACACAAAAAAAGAATAGAGCAGAAAATACACACAATGAGTTCAACACCACCATCTGAACAATTCGACAAGGCCCTCCAGGCTTTATTACCCTTGAAACCCCCTGGTGTTAGTGGTAATAAACTTGGCGCTATTCGCGATATCGCTACCAAGAATATTGAGGTAAGTAGATTTCATTTTTTTTACTTTATTTCATTAAAAGTTAATATTAACATATTTTTTTAGTTTGAATCTGTATTTATTCAAAAGCTTTATACTCACTTTAAAAAGACCCCTACTTCTCATAAGTTAGGTGCTATTTATGCTGTTGATATTATCGCTCGTCGCTGGCAAGAAGAGGCTAATAAAGCTCAACAAACCGTTTCTTCGTCGGCTACCGATGGTACATTTGCATCAGGATTATTTAAGATTTCAAACATGATTGAAAGTTTGATGGATGATGCCATGAATCCAGCACCCGCTGACGATATCAAGGAAAAGATGAGAAAGGTTCTTGATATATGGGATAAGGCTAATACATTTCCTAATGAAGAACTTGAAAAGATTCGTAATCAATACTTTAAAAAGGAAGTATCCATGACACCTCCCGGATCACCTCCTAGTCATGCCATTAATCAATTTAAACAATGGACTAGTGGTGAGGCTAGTAAATCAACCCCTGTATCCACCCCGGATGCTGCTTCCATCCTTCATGCTTTAGCTAGTATTAGCGGAAATACATCGGCGCCTACATCTAATGTACCTACTCAAACATCCACGTCATTATTTTTGCCTAATAATGCTTCAAATATCAGTACTGATCCTAATGCATTACTTCAAATACTTTCCAAGGTTGCTCAACCTCCTCAGCCCCAGTCCCATAATGTTATTCCCGCAACGAATCAACAACACCAACAACAACAATCTTGGAATTCTAATCCCTCTATGGGTTCATCAAATGGTTATCAAGATCGCCGAGGCGGTAATTCCCGTGATTCTCGTGAGTCTTATAATTCCCGTGACCCTCGTGGTTTCAGAGACTTACCTCAGGATCCCCGTAATAATTCCAGAAGAAATCGATCTCGTTCCCCCGACCGAGGCGATTTTCAATCAAATAATTACAGACAAAGATCAAGATCCCCACCATCGGCAAATATGGGAGGTGATTCCCCCAATGTTAATGAAAATGGAGAATCTACGGTGAAGTTCGAGAAAACGTTACCCCCCGGAACACTTAAGGTTCTTAGTAGAACATTATTCATTGGTGGCGTACCTGAAGAAATGGATGAAGAAGATCTTAAACAAGCATTTAGTCCTTTTGCAAGAACTCAAAGTATTATTTTAAATCATAGTAAACGTCATGCATTCTGTAAAGTTGTTACTCGAGATGAAGCAGTTTTAGCTAAAACGAATTTTGATCAAATGAATGTACAAGGTTCATTCCCATTAAGAGCTCGTTGGGGCGTTGGCTTCGGTCCTCGAGATTGTTGTGATTACTCAACTGGTGCCAGTATAATACCCATTGCTCGTTTAACTATGGCTGATCAAAAATGGATTGTAAACTCTAGAAGAGGTGGTACAGGTGGTTTGCCTCTTAGTGATGGTATGGTAGTTGAAGAACCTGATATTGAAATTGGTTCTGGGCTATCATCAAAGGCCATTAGTAAACGTATGCCTACAAATGGTTCAGTTAATGGCCCTAGAGCCACCAGACCCGAAGAGGAGATACAACGTAATACGGTGATGGGTAGTAACAATGGAGGATTTGTTAGAAATAATAATATTATGAATAATAATTATAATGATCAAGCGCGATCACAGCCCCAACAACAAAGAAATAATAATTATCAAAATCCTCGTCAAGGTGGTTCTAATGCTAATTCTACTCCTCTCGGAGCCCCTGGTAATAATTACAATGAAAATAACAATATGAATGATAATAATTTCCCTCCTATGCCTAATTCATCGAATAAAATGCAATTCCCAGGTAATTTCCCTATGCCACCCAATGGACAATTCCCTCCCCTTGGACAATTCCCCCCTGGACAATTCCCTTTTAATGGACAATTCCCTCCAATGCCCTCATTCCCAATGAATAATAATAACGATAATAATAATAATTCACCAGGTAATAACGGTATGTCAATGTCTTTCCCCCCTGAGCTCGCTGCTATGCTTCAACAACAATCAAAGCAACAACCTCCCCAGTAGACTGTACAGCAATTTTTTTATTGCTTCCCCATGCTGAATGGTCTCATCTATGTATATAATCATATATATTTGTAATTTAATGTCTCATAATTATATATTCTACATATAATTTAATAACCAATTTTTTCCTTTAAAATTTAACGATCATCCATGTTGGGAGAGCTGTGCACATCGAGGACGGTTACATTCAAGGAAGAATACATTGAAGGACAATTTACTCACTCACTCACTCACTCTCGCCAAGCTCGAGTTCGTTCGCTTATTAACCTCATAAAATGTCACAAACACGATCATTAACCAGTCAACCATCAATATCATATAGTTATGCTGCATCATACT
The DNA here is from genome assembly GCA_030563525.1 of Nadsonia commutata. NCBI lineage: Eukaryota > Fungi > Ascomycota > Dipodascomycetes > Dipodascales > Nadsonia > Nadsonia commutata. Next base: position 3,149 of record JAKUCD010000170.1, read on the forward strand.
TTGAATCACTTCGTTTAAATGTTTATCGAGACACTTCATCAACATTATCTGCTGCCAATTTAAGATCTATGGCCTGGAATACAATTGGTACCAAAGTTGCATTAGGATCGAATGATCGTCATATTCGAGTTTGGTCAGCTGATCGTACGGACCCCCGTTCAATGACATTAATGAAGAATTGTCATGATTTTGGTGTTTCTGATTTGAGTTGGGATCCAGTTAATATTGATCAATTGGCGAGTTGTTCTAATGATGGCACGGTTAAAATTTGGGATACCAAGACTAAAAATTCCGTTAAGGAATTGAAAACAGGTAATGGTAATATAATAGTTAGATATTCACCTGATGGTAAATACCTCGCGGCCGTTAGGAAGGATGATGAAGTGATCATCTTTAATACCGCTGATTGGTCAGTACTCACTACTGTTAAGGAATCTACTGAAGTATATTCATTCGAATGGTCTAACGGGTCAAATATTTTCGTTACGGGGCTTTCCTCCGGTAATGTAAGGATTTACGAATGCATTATTAGTATGAAGGAACGATCATCGGAAACCCCCGAAGTAACAGGCGAGCAGGAAAGTGATTTGGTGGAAATGGACACTAGATTAATAAATATCTTGCGAGGACATAGAACGGCGGCTAGTTGTATTAAATTCGATCCCAGGGGCAGATACTTAGCAATTGGTGGTAAGGAAGGTATTGTAAGTTTATGGGATTTAACTGATTGGATTTGTGTTAAAACATTTTCAAAGACTGATCATCCTATTAGTTCAATTAGTTTTTCACATGATGGCGGATACTTGGCAATTGCATCAGAGAACAAAATTCCAATTGATATCGTAAATGTTGAAACTCAGGAATATATATTTGATATTGCCAGGCCTATATTTATCTTTGCGCCTCTTGTCGAATGGGCACCCTTGAAATATTCAATCGCTTTTATTGGTGATTCAAATGGACTATCTGTTCTTTCTGCTAATCATTCTAGTTCAAGACGTTAATGGAAAATAAGAACCCCTTTATGTACACTTAGATGGACAGTGTATTATAGCGTATTTAGTTTTTAATGAATCAGATTATATATATACAAATTTGTTTTTTATAAGAGAAAAAGTGAAAAAAAGAAAAACCGACATTGTTTAACCGAAAAATTGGTAAATATTTACAAAAAGGATTATGAGAGATGAAGGACAAACTTATTGTTTAGAGATAATAGCTTCTAATAATTCGAAATACTTTTGATCAAACTTTTCTTTTAATTCTTCCTTTGTGAGCCAAGCGAAATCTTCAATTTCTGACTTAACGGGAGAAAACTTACCGGCCAAAATGTGAGATTTAATGAAGAATTCCTTGATAGAATCAGTGGCACCAATAACGGCGGTAGGGGTAGATGAGACGGTCCAAGTATTAATATTAATACCACCAATTTGTCTTAAACCACGTTCAGCGGCTTCATGAAGTAATTCTTCTTGACCCTCAAGACCGAAAGAAGGGAACTTCCAAATATTTTGTTGCTTTACAATTAAATATAAAGTACGATCTAGTTTTCTCGATAATGATGAGATATCATTAGACTTATCGGCATCAGTAATTCTAGGTTCGGGGACGATAGGACGAGAAACTGAATCATTTTCAGCGCCATTTGCGACGGAAGAATCAACACCCTCTTCTTCATTCTTGGGGATAATAACTTCTTGCTTAAATCTTCTTTCTCTGCCCAATTTAAGATCGGGAATACCCTTTTCGAAGTAAACACCCTTAACCTTTTGAATAGGTTTCTTTTGAGCTAAATTGAATTTATGCTCAGCCATGGAACCCTTCTTGAAGTAAAATGATTTAGGGAAAGTCCACATAAGTCTTCTTTCAAGTTCTTGTTGATAATTATAATAATTTTGTTCAAACGCCTTGGGTTCAGGAGAAACGATAGGTGTTCTGCTCAGAATTAAAGCGGCACGGATCTTTGAACGAGAAGCGGCAATTTGTTCAGGGGTAGCAAGAACATAAGTTTCAGTTTCCGTTGATGTAGATGGCGTAGATGAGAGTTGTGATGTAGATTCAGTTGAATAGTATGATCTTGATATCCGGCCTATATGAAAGGTTAGTAATTTTAAATCTAGAAATTAATAGTGAGCCTCTTATAATGAGCTTATCTATAAATTGCTTCACCAAAGGAGTCGTCCACTTAATGTGAAATTCTAAACATACCAAGGGCTTGACCTAATCTTACTTGACGACAGCTGACAGACATGATGCGAAAATTATTAACAGGATGTAAAAATGATGATAAACTTCTTTAATGTGATAAAAAATATAAACTAATTCGTTTATTAACTTTTAAATCTTTAAATCAAACACTGGTTTTGGCCTTGTCTTAGACAAAAAAGATGTCCCACGGAGACTGATTTCAATGTTGGAAAAAAGTACCTATTTTTCGATTCGTTCCATCTTGCGCGTATTAAAGAGACCGCATAGCTCGTATATTTCAGCACACCATTACAATATATAATCTTTAATACAACTAATTATAGTTTGAATAAATAATAAATGAGGCTATTTTATATTAATGTATATAAGTTATGTATATATATATATATTCATTTTAGACAATTTGCAAATCCTCGAATTCAGTACCCTTGAAAGAATCTAAACCTTCACCAGCATAACTGGTAAGGGGAGATACTTCGACTAAACCAGAATTTTGAACTGAACCACCGGCAGCTAAAGCCCAACGAGTAGTTTGTTGTAATAAATCGTTTCTGGAAGTTTCAGGATCGTCAGAACCAGTACCGGGGGCATTCTTAAGGGGTGAGAATTCTTCTTGACGGTGAACTTCAAGGGAAGCAAATTTGGAGAAATCTAAAGATGAGAAAACATCAAATACGAACTGTTCTAATTTGATACCATTAGGTGATGTAGGTTTGATGATTTCGCCTGATGAAAGATCAACATAGGGAATCTTCTTATTAGCGACATGGTAAGGTAAGTTAATTGTCTCGGGGGTCCATGAGGGGATAGTAGCTAAGAAATCATAAGAATAATAATGATTAACGATATTAGCGGCACGGAATTTTAATAATGATTCATTAGAATTATCAGTGGCTTCAGCGAGTTCTTTACTAATTTCAGAGTATTCAATAACACTAGGTTTATTATTCTTGGAAACGATTAAACCAACTGATTCATGAACATCACGCTTACGAACTACCTTAGTAGCAATATCTAACTTCTTTTCAGCGGCGAAGCCAATAAAGATAGGATCAGCGACTTTGACTAAACAGTTATCAACACAATAAGTATGAATATGTTGAATACCACGAGTCTTTAAATCTTCCAAGACACCACTACGGTGTAAGGCCAAATAGATACCACCATTCCCGTCGGGGGCAACGGCTAATCTAGAGGGAGATTCCATGATAACCTTACCCTCGGGTGAGAAACAGGGCAATACACCTTGTTCAAAGAAGATAACATTAGCCGGGTCAAGACCAAAGTAATTGTGTGATTGGAAGAAGGATTCAGTGGGTTGACGAGTAGGACCCGATGTCATAATGTACCAAGGGACAATAGTAGCACCGCTGGGTTTTTGAGCGTGTCGATCGGCTAATTGTTGAACCTTGGCAATACGTTCAGCTTGTAATTGGAACAAAGACTTTTGCGAGGGGAGACCAACATCATAACAACCCTTGGGGGCCGAGGAACCTAATCTAGTACCCTGACCACCGGCTAAGAGAATCACGGCTACTGAGTTTTGAGCCATAAGCTCTAAACCACGTTCATTCCAAGCAGCGGAAACATCAACGGGGGCATCAACGATAGAGGCGAAAGAAGTGGAGGGGAGAGGTTGAATATCTACAGGTTCAGTAGAGGCAAGAATACTGTGATGAGATTTGATGGCCGATTGAGCGATTTGAGTGATTTCAGCGGGTGTGATGTGAAGATTAGCGATTTGATCTAACAGGGCTTTTTGATCAGTGACCGACAAGGAATCATAAAAGGTAAAGATGTGACCTTGGCCAGCGACATCGTAGGATTGACGAATAACTTCAATGGAAGACATTATATGATGATGATGATAATGATAAAAATAGATTAGAGTGAATGGTCCCAAGAAAACAAAACGTGGATCTAAGTGTGTGTGTTTGGGCTTGACAGATCGTCGGATCTCGAGCCGCCATGCGTGAGGCATGAGGCGTGAGGCGTGAGGACGGTGCATTGTGGCACGCTGCGGCGTTTGTGGTCGTCAGGGCAACCATAATAGCAGCCCCGCCGCAGATGGTTTTAGTCAGCATTGTTGTTTCAGGTTGCGCCTTATGCCGCACGAGATAAAGCATAATGGTGTCATATTTATCCGCGTAACGCGCGCCGCTTATCGCATCGCCGTTTTCAGGTCCCGTCCACTTCAAACTCTTAACTTCTCGTACACCACACCCACCACACCCACTTGTGTATCAAACTGTCATTGTAATATCTTGCCGATATCACATTAATATGAATCTGGACAACTTCAATTACGCTACTGGTAGGTGCTTGACCGCGGACGCCGATACCAATACCGTCTCGAATAATACTGTCGTCGATGATTCTGAAGAAGCCGTTTATAGTCAGATTTTAGACGCGCTGGCTAAGATCAATAAATTAGCTTCATTGTCCTTTATCAAGCAAACTAAACAAAATCCTCCGAACGAGTTAGCGCCAGAGTTAGCGTCAGAGTCCAAAATTGAGCTTTTAGTCGACCACGAAAATATAGATGAACCGTCGTCGTCGTCATTTTCTTTACCGGTTATTAATACTGATGTTGACCCTTACGCAGCATCGTATATCCTGGATTTGGATCCTAGCATACAGGTAGACCTCCTGGGAGTTCACACGCCCGCTAAACAACAGTTAGAGACTACCCTAAAGGATACCTATGGGGTAGTATTTAATCTTGTTGAAACTCACACCGATGCCCTGGTACTTTCATCGATACGTATGTTGGAACAGTTCACACGAGCGGCTTTGCCGCAGGATGATAGTCCCGATTTCACGACGCTAATCGCTGCATTAGATGATGCTAGTCCATCTTATCCATTAGTACAAGCCCTTCATAAGAGGATAAAACTCCAATCTCAGGAAATTAAGGCTCAACAATCAGCTATTAAATTTTTAGAAACTGAATTATCTGACGTTAAGAATTTATCTGTCGCATATATGTCATCGATAAATGATGAATCGTTACCGGAACATGAAAGACATATAATACAAAATGATATAATTGACAAGGAATTAAGAAAATCAAAAAATGCTAATTTAGCATTCCAAAAAGCACTTATGGAAATTGGTGAAGTCGTTATTGCCGTAGCTCAGGGCGATTTATCTAAAAAGGTTACCATTCACACGCTAGAAGCTGATCCGGAAATTGTTAAATTCAAACAAATCATAAACAAGATGATGAATCAATTACAAAGGTTCGCATCTGAGGTTACTCGTGTAGCCACTGAAGTCGCCGGTGGTACTTTAGGTGGTCAAGCCGAGGGTGAGGGTACTGTTGGGGTTTGGCGTGAACTTACCGATAACGTTAATGTAATGGCTAGTAATTTAACTAATCAAGTACGTGAAATTGCTGATGTTACAAGATCAGTAGCTCAGGGTGATTTATCACGTAAGATTAACGTTCACGCTCAGGGTGAAATCCTTGAATTACAGAAAACTATAAATACCATGGTTGATCAATTAAGAACTTTTGCCTTTGAGGTTACCCGAGTAGCCCGTGAAACTGGTGTAGAGGGTCGTTTAGGTGGTCAAGCTCAAATTGATGGCGTTGAGGGTATATGGCGTGAGCTCACCGACAATGTTAATGCCATGGCATCAAATTTGACTAATCAGGTACGTAACATTGCAAACGTTACCACGGCTGTCGCTCGAGGCGATTTATCGCAAAAAGTATCAGCGGATTGTAAAGGTGAAATACTTGATTTAAAATCAACTATTAATCAAATGGTTGATCGTTTACAAAATTTCGCGACTGAGGTTACCACCCTAGCGAGAAGTGTAGGTACTGAGGGTATCTTAGGTGGCCAGGCTAAAGTTGAAGATGTTGAGGGTACATGGAAGGAAATAACCGAAAATGTAAATGTTATGGCATCAAATTTAACTACGCAAGTTCGTGCTATAGCCCATGTTACCACTGCGGTAGCTGAGGGTGATTTATCTCAAAAAATTGATGTATTAGCCCAGGGTGAAGTGTTAGCGCTAAAATCCACAATCAATAAAATGGTGGATAGATTACAGGTATTTGCCTCAGAGGTGACTCGAGTAGCTAAGGATGTAGGTATTGATGGTAAATTAGGTGTTCAAGCTCAAGTCTCGGACGTAGACGGTCTTTGGAAGGAAATTACAACAAATGTTAATACCATGGCTTCTAATTTAACTACTCAAGTAAGGGCATTTGCTCAAATTACCGCAGCGGCCACGGATGGTGATTTTACTCGTTTCATTACCGTTGAAGCATCAGGTGAAATGGATGCATTGAAAACGAAAATTAATCAAATGGTACTTAATCTAAGAGAATCAATTCAAAGGAACACAGCGGCTAGAGAAGCTGCTGAATTTGCTAATCGTGCAAAATCAGAATTCTTAGCTAATATGTCTCATGAAATTAGAACCCCAATGAATGGTATCATTGGTATGACTCAGTTAACGCTGGATACTGATTTAACGCAATATCAACGTGAGATGTTATCTATCGTGCATAATTTAGCTAATTCCCTATTAACTATTATCGATGATATTTTAGATATCTCAAAAATTGAAGCTAATCGAATGACAATTGAAAAGATCGCATTTTCTTTACGTGGTACCGTATTTGGCGCTTTGAAAACTTTGTCAGTAAAGGCTAATGAGAAACCTTTGAATCTAGTTTACAGAATTAACAATACTTTCCCTGATAATCTAATCGGTGATTCATTTAGATTAAGACAAGTTATCATTAATTTAGTGGGTAATGCCATTAAGTTTACTGAAAGTGGTGAAGTAGCTCTCAGTGTTCGTAAGGCGGATATTCAAAAAAATAATCAAATGGATGAAATGATGCTAGAACTTTGTGTTTCAGATACTGGTATTGGTATTTTAGGCGATAAACTTGATGTCATCTTTGATACATTTTGTCAAGCAGATGGTTCCACTACTCGTAAATTTGGTGGTACGGGACTTGGTTTATCCATCTCAAAGAGGTTAATAAATTTAATGGGTGGTGATATTTGGGTAAAATCGGAAATCGGTAAAGGTTCACAATTCTTCTTCACTATATCAGTAAGACCAGCCAATACTGGTCTTGACATATTAGTGGATAGCTTAGCACCATTCCGTAATCATAATGTTCTCTTTATCAATACTTGTCATTCACCGATTGTCACCCAACAATTAGTTAAGAGTATCACCGATTTATCACTCAATTGTGTCGTAGTCGACTCGCAGGATAAAGCACCATTAGATGAAGATGGACCAGGCCCCAAATTCGATACTATCATTGTTGATTCACTTGATGTAGCTACTGATTTAAGATCCTTGCATCATTTAAAATACGTTCCTCTCGTTTTACTTCACGCGTATCTTCCACAAGTCAATCTTAAATTATGTCTTGATCTGGGGATTACATCTTATGGTAATACCCCTTGTACCACATTAGATATTGGTAACTTTCTTCGACCGGCACTTGAATACCGTGCAGCACCATTGAATTCAGATGAAAATTTACAATTTCATATCCTATTAGCCGAGGATAATATTGTAAATCAGAAATTAGCGGTAAGAATATTGGAAAAGTATAATCATAAAGTTGAAGTTGTTGAAAATGGTTTAGAGGCATTCGAAGCAGTTAAACGTAAAAAATACGAATTAGTACTTATGGATGTTCAAATGCCTATAATGGGTGGATTTGAAGCAACTGCAAAGATTCGCGAATGGGAACGTCAAAATATCGCGACTCGTATTAGAACACCAATTGTCGCACTTACCGCTCATGCTATGCTAGGTGATCGTGAACGTTGTATACAAGCACAAATGGATGAATATTTATCAAAACCGTTAAAGCCAGCATTACTCGTTCAAACAATCAAGAAATGTGTTAATAGTGTTAATCAACTAAGAAACTTGGCCCTTGGTCCTGGGTCTTCATCATCAGCAAAATCTGGAAAGGCGAATACTTCAACAACTATAGGTAATGGAGAGGATAAGATAAGTGCTTATTTTGCCTCCGAGGGTAACTCAAAGACATTAAGGTTAGAATCAAGACCTGATGACATATCCCCCGTGACAAAGACTGCAACGGTGCTGAGGAATATTAGACCGGTTAGTCATATTGAAAGATCAGTAACGGTAACTTCAGTGCCTAAAGTGGATTTGAAGAAAAATAGAATGAATGGGATAAAAGTTGTAACTGTGAACGATGTTATCTCTAATTCGTTATGCCCTGAAACAGCTGAAGGTCGTACTAAATCCCCTGGTGGATCAACGGTGAAAACAGTACCGAAAAGATCATTAACTAAATAAATAAAATAAAAGATAGTTTAGGAAATAATATGATAGATTTAATTGATTCTAGAAATAACTTTTATAAATAATATTTGACAAAAAAAGAAAAAAATAAATAAACGAACGGATGAATTAATCGGGTGAAAAAAATAATCTACATCCAGTCCCATTCAGCAAAACCAGTAGTTAATAAATCTTCAAAATTTAATTGATCCAATCCCTGGATTCCCATAGCGTCCCCCATATCGTTGGCAACTAATAGCCCTGAGGCATTAACGGCATTTATTGAACTCGCTGGAATAGCACTATTAGCAACCATGGTTGAACTCTGAGTGTAACTTGATATATCAAGATAATTAGCTGTATTATTTTCTGATAAATTATTAACATCAGAATTTTGAGCATTATCAAATTGTACGCCATTATTGCTTGGTATATATCCAGTTTGATTGGTGTTAGTTTCGGCGGGTTGTCCATTGATATTACCACCATGATAAGAATTTTTTCCTTGATTTAAATAATTGTGATTGAAATGATATGACCCTAGCTTTAGCTTTATGGGCGGCTCAGCGGATCCCCCCGCCGCTAAGTCTACCATTGGAAATGAATCGTGTGAATTAATTTGACTGAATGAACCGCTCCGAGAAAGCAAACTTAAAGGCTTGGAAAATGATATCTTTCTAACCAGTTTCTGAGATTTTGCGGATCCTGGTTCAGCATGGGACCTGTCTTGAACTGGATTATTAATTACCGCGGACGGCGGGTTGGCGGAATTTGTGTTAGCAGTATTTGATTTATCATTAGTGGCTGAATAATCATTTTCATTATCTACTCTTGTATCTGTCTCATAACCACTTTGATCAGCACTCATCTGACTTAAAATTCTTTGAGCCTGAGCTAGACATAATGCACCAAGATCCCAATCATTAGCCACAGCGACTGATAATTTTTCCGTTAACTTTTTAACGGCATCAACACAAAACTGAAATTCTTCATCAGATCCGGACTCAATCGCAGCTCTGAAGAGAATCGTAATCACAAATAAAAGATGATAAGCTGTATAAGGGAACCAAAAATCCATAAAATCTGATTCAGTGAATGAGACAACAAAATTTACAATAACTGATGCTGTATCCCGACATCTACTAAGACTGTGTCTAAGAGAATCTTGATTTTGATTATCCAATTCTGAAATTTGTAGTACGGTTCGATGTAACAAGAGAAGAACCGAATAATAAGATAAATGTAGACTTTTAAGACCGCCAATCATCTTAGAACCCTTGCCAGAATCCATTTTGTTAGTCTTATTGTCTTCTTTATCATTGTAGTAAATATGGTTGTAGCTATTCTCATTCTCAGTGACTCCGCCTTGGTTAACGTTGTGAATTTGGGTGTAATCCGTTTCTTCACGGTCACTAGGGCTGTGCTGTTTCTTATTTTGATCTTTACATCTTTGTTTATGTGGTTTTCTAGCATCCTGCCTCTCATTTGCCTTTTCTTCATTATAGGATCCTTCGAGTTTAAAATCGGCTGGTAGATTCTCTTTCCAATTTTCTAATTCCGCATTAACTTGCCGCAATATTTCGAATGATTCAGTGGAAACGTTTGGTTGAGCTAAAAAGACGACGGATAATAAGTTATCAAGAATTTGAGTCAATTTACACATTTCAACGAAGCATTGGCCATCAAGTGACCTCCCAGGGAGTAAAGAATCTTCATCACTGACATATTGATCAGGACAAACCTCCTCTAGCGTTGGAATGGGAACTTGACCCTGTTCCTTAAAAATATGAGATGGGACACCATGACAGAATGATATCCATTTATCATGAATGACTAGTCCCCACCAAATCTTCCTTCTAGTCGCCTTCTCTTCGTTCGTAATGTTCCAGCCAGCAGGATCTCTATTTAAACCCATAATCTGACATAAAGCCACACCTCGAGAACAGTTCATCCAATTACCAATCATGGAGTATATAGGTCTTCCAGCTAAATCAATAATACAAGATATTAAAGAAGAAATTCTAGGACCCTCAAAATCAATGTAGAGGGCCGCTACCGCTAGATTCCATACATATGATTGATTTGGCTTTGGATGTTTTGACAAAATAGGTGATCGTTGCCAATAAATCATACCCATAGCAATCATTTCACAGATTAAAGTTGGTGGTAACTTCTTTCTATCACGTTGATAAATTCGTAAAAATTGAGTTTTATTCAAAATGGGTAGTGAGGGATGAACAAACTTGAAATAAACGTTAACTAATTCAGGTTCTAAGGGACCAATAATGTTTTCTAAAATTTCCAATTGTTTGGCACCAGCCATTTTATCCAAATGTAATCCTACTCTTCTTCTTGGTACCATATGAAATAGTACCGGTCGACTAGGGTCATTGAAATACATACCATAACCTTTTTGTCTTTTGGTTGAATCATCTTCAGAATCATTATTACTATTTTTATCCTTTACTTTACCGAAAACTTTCCCCATAGGAGAAATGTATTGTTCAAGAAATTGTGTATCGTTAGCTATACTTGGACCAACAATATGAGGCGCTTCATCATCTTTAGCGATAAGAATAGACGATACATCCATTATATCCTTTGATCTAGTAGACGCTTGTTCGGACGCATAAAGAACGGGGCTCTTTTCAGAAGAGTCAATGGTGTGATCATTCGGACGTTGTTGTGGTTGAGGTCTTAATATATTCCGTTTGCGGGTTTTTAATGATATGTTTGACGACATAAATTTAGGTGACGAGGTTCTTTTAGTGGCCTTGAGAGGAGGTGTAAGAGAATTATGACGAACTTGAGACAGCGGGTCAACAAATGTACCATTTTTAGAATCTGGAGCCTGGCTTGAATCCCTTGAATCAAGCGAAATAGTATGTCTTCTCTTAGCCGTAGAGGCTCCTGTCTTAACAGCATCTTCACTGATTATATTACTCCTTTCATCACTATTACTCCCATTCGACTCGCCTGTATCTTCACTACCGCGTCTTTTATTATATTTATTCTTTTTCTCAGTTTCCATGAGAAAGAGACACTCATGGCCGTTGATTCGGCATAATAAACAAGGAGCCCCCGGTATATCCACCGTACACCTAGTTTTCCTTCTGCGACATGTATCACAAGCTCGACTTCGATGAGATCTATATGCTCGAACAACGCCAAACTGTTCACCACGATCAGCTATTTCAGCTATTTCAGAGGCAGTCGAACCCTTAGAGTACGAGTTGGATTTCATTGAAGACATTGGTAAGGGGCTTTCCTGGTCTACCGGTGTTCTCCGAGGTAGACGGATATGTAAGAGGGTGGGTGGTAATGTATGATCAAGTGATGAGGATGATAATCTTTCGGATGTAATTTCAGCAGAAGAAAAGGATGTGAATAAGTCCGGGGTCATTAGTGACTCACGTTGATTATTATTATTAAGTGTTTCTTTATTACTATTGTCACAAATGGTAAGATTAGAAGTACCTAGGGTAATGTAAGAATCTCTCCTGGTATCGCTAAGAAGTGTGTATATAGTCATCCAAGACTCAGGGATCTAAAATTTAAGCCGGCGGTTTTCCAAATGGAACAACAGTTGCGTGCGGTGGTGTAAATAAGTGAAAATATTGACACTAAAAAATGCGATTAAAAGACGGCGTGTAAGTTTAAATTAAATTGTACGCGGAATAAGGGCTCAGCCGTTCTATAATAGATAGATACCCCGCAATAGCGGAAAGTATGCCAAAGAAAATGAGAAGCCGCAGTGCACACTGATCGGCGGGGAACTGATGATCAATATTCGCGGGTCTTTCTCTTGTGTAAAATCGAAAATAGACAATCAAGCGTATTCGCTGGAGAAAAGTTATCTTTTTAGGGGCGTGCTTTTAAGCCCCAGTTCAATAAAGAATTGCACCTAAATGCTTTCCATGAGGGTCCGTTAGGGAAGTAAATAAGATTATGTTCTGCAGAATTTAAGAATGGTAAATGAAAAAACGGAAGTACCCCAGTTCTCACTCATACACGTTACTCAAGCTCGCACAAACGTCAGTATATTTTCGCTTCGTTGATTCCGCTACTTTGAGTACTACTCTAAGTGGTTTGGTGCCTATGAACGGTTGTGCCGCTTTTGCCAGTTACGCTAATGCTGCCCCACCATATCTAACCTTTAATTATGGAACTCCGATTTTTCTCCGACGGTAAAGTCACATGATGGCGCGGTGTGCGTATTCCGATATCTAATAATAGATTTGCTGCAGAGGAAAATCTGTTGATTGAAGAGAACCTACAAGTGGTTGTTACTTAATAAATATGGTTGGAATAGCTTGGCGAACTTAATTTTGTGAAAATTTCCCCTTAACTTATCTTGTCCGGGAAATATTGGAACAGCGAGTTATAGGAACGGCCTATGAGAATTACGTTTCTCCAATCTAAATTGAGGTAATTTATGGCATAAGTCTCATTTCAGTCATTGGACACATTGAATCGTATAAAGTCCATTTTGTTCCGATTTATACATAATTTCTAAAAAAAACTTGTAACGGTAACAAGGCGAAGCCTAGTTAAGGTTCTCTAATTTAGTTAATATTAATCGGTAAAGGCCGATAGGGGTTTGCTGAGGAATAGAGTTAAGGGATGTAATAATATATTACCTTAGTATAAGAGCTAGACTTGTAGGAAGATATATATAGGTATAATAAACAAGGGTAATTCACTAGGGAGTGAATTAGGATAGG
>JAKUCD010000171.1:0-16371 GCA_030563525.1 Nadsonia commutata
GCCTTCAAAAGTACTACGGTGGGAGACCACGTGGGAACTTAAGGTGCTGCAGTCTATTCTTTTTTATTTGAATTATAGGTTAATATTTGGTGGAGTTTTATCTTCTGGGGAGTAAATGCGGTTGATTTTTGTGGGTTGTGGGATGTTACTGGGGATAATTAGTGGTGGGGAGCAGCTGGAGAAAAGTAAACAAGCAAAAAAAACAAAATTGTCATTTTTTGAAGGTTAGAAGAATACTGTGTTAAGATTGATTTGCCAGATTGTGTTCTGCCACATTTCGTTTTTCGTTGAATTGAAAATTCTGAATCTCCGCAAGGGATCAGAATTCCCCAGCAGTTGAACTTATGTCTGCGGCCATATCCGTTGGAAAGCACGATTTCCCGTCTGATCAATCATAGTTAAGCCAACGAGAGCCTTCAAAAGTACTACGGTGGGAGACCACGTGGGAACTTAAGGTGCTGCAGCCCAATAATGTATATTTTTTAGTCCTTGAGGAAAGGTGTCGTCTTACCAAAAATGTTTTAACTTAAAAATGAATTTTAATGACGTAGTTGGGAACTTGCAAAGATGATTTATTGAAAATCTCAAAACAATGCGACATTGGTTCGAACTAGGCCAAAAAAGGCCTTATTGCAAAACTCAAAAATAATTTTTGCATATTCGCTGATTTTTCAGAACTCTATTCCCGAACTTTAATATATCCCAAATATTCTTAAGGTATTTTAGAGTGCTCGCTTGCCATAACCCGCGATGCCTCTTTGCTGAATCATAAATTAGGAAAAACCGAGCCAAATTTCATCGAATTGAATCGAATAAACTATAAACTGTATAATCGATGCAGGGACTCAACACTAAGCCATTTTTAAATAATGGTATAATATACAATATTTGTTTAATGACTGGTCCCTGTAGGGCTCTGTTAATATAGAACTATACTAAACTAATGACAATGTTATAATTGGTGGGATGGTTTATGAGACAATTGAATTACTATTGAGCAAGTACAGTCAAGGTAGTTAATACTTACACTAAGGTACAAAAGGTTATGCAGCTCATTCCCAGCTCGAAAATTAAAGTATACCGAGAACGAGACAACGTGAAGATATACACGCGGTGCTTTCAGTATAAAGGGGTTAAAATAAATTGTTGAATATAGATCCCTCTTGAGCAAATATTGTGAAGAATTAAACCAAAACCGAACCAAACTCAAACGATGAGTATCCTCACCATGACCTCAGGTCCAGTCGAAAATAACGACGACAAGTCCGAGCCTACGGCAACAGAATCCATCTCTACACACCGATGATCAGATATGGCTATTCCTAACCGAGGGAAATATATTAGCCATTCAGAGATACTTCACGGGGATACTTCACGGAAGAATAAGCTGTGCGGGGCTTAATTAAATGGGCCAGCATTGGTCCGGTGACCGTTTGGCCAATCATGGGGCTTGGCGCTTATCTCTTATCTCCCAAAATCCGGGGTACCCTTATTGTTGTTAACCAGTGCATTCTGCTTATTTTCATATTTTCATATTATTATTTATTATTGATAACATTATTCATTAAAAAAATGTGGTTATTTATTCTATTATTCTATATATCTTCGTTGACAGTATGTTTCGCCAACTCTACCACACCGTCGTCGGCATTCACGAATGCCGTCGCCGATATGGCGTTCGCGCCGTACTTTTCTCAGGGCAATGCATTAGTGTCATCGACGCCGCCCATGGCGGTTGATATCAATAGCTCACCATCGCTATTTCTTGGTTACTCATATCATCAGTCTATGAACCTGTTTGGTACATTATATGTCCCTGAGATAAACGCTGATTTAGCCGCTTCCTGTGGCGATACAATGACGGGCATCAATACGACCCGAATTGGTAACCTTACGGCATGGCAAAGACCTATTGCTATATTCCCCTTTTCCAACATTACCTGTGCCACCGCCTACTTTTCACAGGCGGCTCGTGATAGTGCGGAAGTTGCCCTGATATACGGTCTTGATGCGCTGACTAGTGTAGAATTGTACTCGAGGGCAGTCGCCGTTTATCAAAATTATTTATTCCCAGCGTTTGTCGTTCGAACCGACGACGCAGACCAACTCTTGACTATGATAAATAAAGTCGCGAGTGCCACGGATTCCGGTATCGTGGGTGGCACAGTACAAATCATTGAACCCAAGGGTCTTTCAACGGTATGGACATATATCTTGGCTATCGTGGCTGGCATCTTAGCCTTGGCCATGCTTTGTTCATTATTAATGCATTCGGTATTCTTTTACCGTCGTCGGGACCTAAGGAGACGCATCCAACGTGGTGAAGTGGATTTAGAATCCCTTGGATTGAAAGCACATTGTGTGCCTAAGGATCTTATTGCTAAAATGCCAATAAGAGTCTATCATGGCGGTATTACCGTTTGGGAACAGGGGGCTACAACTCAAACTATCACCTCATCTTCTCCTAAATTATGGACTAAGAAAAACGAACCCTCAGTGAATGTATCTTCATTAAACGACCAAGAATTAGTGGTAGAGCAAGAGGGTAGTTCATCCAGACGAAGCTCTACATTAGTTCCATCAAACTTACTCTCTTCTAATGAGCCAACATTTTCACAAACCAATTGTCCAATTTGTCTTGACGATTTCGTTGAATCAATCACACTAGTCCGTGAATTACCATGTCATCATATTTATCATCCAACCTGTATCGATCCTTTTATTGGTGAAAGATCATCACAGTGTCCTTTATGCAAGGGATGTTGTTTACCCAAAGGGTTTATACCCAAAAGTTTAGTAATTAATAATGAAATGGTAAAACGAGCAAGATTAATTCCAGTATTGACCCCGACTGTCTCGGGAAGGGGTCTAGTTCGTAGTAGAGAAAATGAAAGCATCATGTTTAGAGTATTTGGGTATGGACAGCCAAGAACGACGCGACCTTTGCCCACACAAGTGGAAGATGATTATGATATCGCTCATGGAATTCGTATGCAACAATTGGCAATTGGGGAGGAGACTGGAGATGGCAGTACATTAAATGGGCAATCAGGAAATAGTGGGTTAGGACAAGGTGGGTCAGTGATTGTTGTCGCGAGGCACGATGAGTCTGTGTTGCCTCGTGCTCTGGAGGATGCTCAGAGAAATGATAATGAAGCGAGAAATGGTGATGAAGAGGCACAGGGTGAAGTAAATCGAAGATCAGGTTGGAGAAGAACTTTGGGGAGAGTTTTCCCAGTATTGTAAGACTATGATATGTATTCCATAAAACGCATCAATAACTTTAGTTAGATTAGTATATTTATTCAATTTTGTAAAAATGCTTATTCTCGGCTCAAAAAAGGATCTCCACAGCCTGCGGCTGCGCCATGATGTGTGAAACTATTAAACTTTTGTTTAAACCTCCCTTCTTCCCTTACTCATAACCACATATCGGAATGTACAATAATTATAATTCTAATCAGCCTGGTAATGGCATTCCTGAACAGGGTCAAAACTATCAACAACCGTATGGTAATCAACAGTATCCCCAGGGTCAACAACAACAGGGATACGGTCAAGGTCAACAACAGTACCCCCCTCAGGGTCAACAATACCCTCCCCAAGGTCAACAATACCCCCCTCAAGGTCAACAATACCCCCCTCAAGGTCAATTCTCTCCTCAAGGTCAACCTCAACAATTCCCTCCTCAAGGTCAGAGTTTCAATCAGGGATACCATGCTCCTCCTCCTGTCCCTCCTTCTGGCCAACAGGGATACGGTCGACAACAGTACCCCCCTCAGGGTCAACAACAGTACCCCCCCCAGGGTCAACAATACCCTCCCCAAGGTCACCAATACCCCCCTCAAGGTCAATTCTCTCCTCAAGGTCAACCTCAACAATTCCCTCCTCAAGATCAATTCTCAACTTACAATCCCGATAATGATGTAAGAGCACTAACCAAAGCTATGAAGGGGTTTGGTACTGATGAAAAGGCTCTTATCGCTATTTTAACTCACGTATCAGCATTCAATATCCCAATTCTTTATGCGGCATTTGAAAGATCATACGGTAGACCATTACTTCGTACCATTGAAAAGGAGACTAGAGGAGACTTTGAATTTGGATTAATGTGTATTGCACGTGGCCCACTTCATTTAGATGCATTTATGGTTCGTGAAGCAATTAAAGGTATGGGTACAAGAGAATCATGGCTTAATGATATCTTGTTATGTCGAACCACTGAAGAACTTAATCAAATTAAGTCAGCTTATAGTCAATTATTCTCGGGTAAAAATATGACTCAAGACGTTCTTAATGATTTATCATTGAAGACTAAACAAATGTTTAATATTATTTTATCAGGACAACGTGAATCGGATATGGTTTATAATCAATTACCACCTCAAGAACAACACCGTCGTGTTGAACAAGATGTTTTCAATCTTATTAATGCCACTTCAGGGAAATTAGGTACCGATGAAATGACCGTTTGTACCATCTTGATTAATCGTAGTACACCACAATTACTCGCTATTATTCATCAATTTAGATCAATGTACGGTAAGGATCTTGTTAAAGTGATTGAATCAGAATTCTCAGGTCATATGCGTGATGCATTAGTTTATATTATTAAATATCATATTGATCGTGCTGGTTTATTCGCCTGCTTATTATATATGACAATGGATGGTGTTGGAACTAAGGAGGAATCTTTGGCCCAAAGATTGGTAAGATATAATTGGATGCCGGGTATGATGAGTCAAGTGGCAGGTGCTTATAGGGTAAAGTATGGTCATGAGTTGGTAGCGAGAATTAAGAGGGAGACTAGTGGTGATTTTGAGAAGTTGTTAGTGGCTTTAGCGAGCAACTAGCAGTGTGCGAGTGCGAGTACAAGTCGCAAAGTGTAAACTTCATGTTTCGATGAAAGATTCAATTCGTCATTATTAAATAAAAATTAAAGCTAATATAAAACATAATTATTCATTTAAAATATAATTTCTCAAGTCAGTTAGACTTTGAATATCACTCCTCACTCATACGATTCACTCATTCTTTCGGTCATCAATCAATAGTCATTCTTTTCAAAATGCCATTCTCGTTAATAAGCTGATTATTAATATTCGAAGAATACTCTGTAAATTCCGTCATTATATTAACACCATCTTCTCTCACCATCTCATTTGGTCTTAAAATTTGTCTCAACCCTCTACCAAACCCACACATTAGTAAAACTGCCACTGTACAGGTCATTAAAAGTAAAACAATTGTAATCACGGCAAATACTGTTAATGACTTATGTACAGCGCCATATTTATATGATTGCGTATAAATGCGTACTAATTTAAAGATAAAGTATGCAAGACCACATACGAATCCCAAAATTACTGCACACATTCCCAGATAAGATTCACGACGAACTGAGAAAAATGTAAATATTAAGAATATTATAGTTAACGGTACGACGGCAATGGTTAATGCAAATTCAATATCCTTAACGTTTAGCACAACAACGGTAAATTGAACTGTGAACCCCAAGAAGAAAAAGAAATCAAATTTTAGCAAGGTAATGAAAATTTGATACCAAAAGTATTGTCTTTTCAATCTTAAATCGGCACCAATGTATTTATAGATAACCCAACCTAATTCACGGTATAATTTGAACCCAAAGAATATCATGAAAAGCATTGATAGAACAATAACACATGGTGTCGCGATTAAGAATGATCTTACCACTGGCCAAGATTCCATATTAAAAATTCCTTGAGTTCTTAATTCCATAATTGCCGTCTTAACTTGATCAAATTGAATGGCACCATATACCATCATCGCGAATGAAAAAATGCAAAGACCAAAAATTTCAATAGTATTCTGAGCGTATATGGAATCACAAGTCATTACAATTTGGAAGATTTCGGCGAATAGAAACAATGCTAAATATGTTGGAATAATCCTTATCTCGGCCGTACCATTATTATCAACATTCATAGTGAATTTACCGAATATAAAGGATTGGAAGGCAATAACAATCACACCGGATATTAGAACCGTTAATAAAAATGCAATGTTGTAACGCCATTTGAGTTTATAAGTCTCGGACCGCCTTAGTATTCCCATGACGTCTTTATCATGATTCTGCCCAGGCAAGGAGTGATCTGCTGCACCCACCCTTTCTTCATTATCGACATCATCTTCATCGTCATCGTTGTCATCATCAATATCATCAGATGATAGGAATGAACCCTCTGAAAATTGACTTATGGTCGATCTATGCCCGAGACCTAATCTTCCAATCGGTTCACCCCTGATTGAGTGGGGCACTGCACCTATCGGTGCTCGCTGGGGTACTAGATAGTCATGATGATTATCATATTCAGGCTGTGTAAGTGGATTTACCGATGACGGTGATCCGTTCGTTTCTTTATATGACATAATGTACACGTTTTAAGAAATTATAAATGCCAAAAATATAAAACTTTTCTTCTTGAGAATCGCCAAGAATGTGTCGTTGATTCGATATTTAATATTCCCAATATTTACTTAACCTGCATATGCCGGATTGGTACTCATGAGCGATGCGAATGAGTTTATATTGTATATATATTATTGTATATCTATTGAATATTATATATTATTCTCTACTCATTCGCTCATTTTGGTTTCGCTCAAGTGGACTCGAGTTCGTTGATAAATTCTTTTAATTTAATAACGAAATCATTCATATTTTCGGAAATTACCCAATGGCCTGCTTCAACGTCTTGAAGCTTGTAATTAGGGAAAAATTCCTTCATAGCCCCAAAACAACTTTCATTAACATAATTACTCTTTGTGCCACGAATAAATAATGTAGGACCATTATAACAAGTGTCTTTAGGGTCAAAGGGCCATGTGCCAATATTATCAATTTGTTTTGTCATAATATCAACAGGAATTCTAAAATTATAACATTTACCTTTTACGTTTTTAGCGATATTAGTCATAATGAAATTTTGAATCACACGATTTGGCTCATAACGAGAAAAGATCTCATAAGCTTGTGATTTACTTGAAACCTTTTTACGATCAATTTCGGCCATTGCCCTTAAATAACCCTTGAATGCTTCACCAACACCATGGCCCACTGGTGCGTTATCAACGGGGACACAGGCCTTGACTAATTCAGGGCGACGAAGTGCAACGGCCATACCGGCTTTAGCGCCCATAGAGTGTCCAATAAGAATAGACGGTTCGGAGTTTAATTTGGTGGTGATAAATCTTTCAATATCATTAGCCATTGATGGGAAATCATGTCTATTATTATGAGGTGATACACCATGATTACGTAGATCGAGACAGTAAACGTCTCGGGTTAGATCCTTGGCAAGAATTCTAAAAATGTTAGCTCAATTGTTCTTGGGCGAACTGAAAGAATAATCTTCTATAGTTCTTTAGGGACCTCTAGGACCTCCGGTCCTCTCGGACCCCTCGGCCCCTCATACTCACCTTGATACTGTTCTTGAATTCCCCTTATTACCAAACAACCCATGAAGGAAAATCAATGGTGAACCTGTCTTCACACCGCCCGGTGCTTCATATAAATCATAAGAAAGTTCAACGGTCGGAATATCTCTTGAGAGTGAACTTCCACTTTCAGTAGATTGGAATCGTCGAAATGATACCGATGGGAATAAGGCTTTACTGATAATCGATGATGCCGTTGGAAATATCGATCTTGAGATGTTCATTTCTATATTGTCACTGAACGAATAATATCTATTCTCTGATTAAATGTTATTTGAATCCTTGAAGCGATTCGAGAGATCTCAATCAGTCAAGCAGGATTAGGGTTTGAAATTGGTATTACTAAAATAGTACGAGTGGAAGGAGGATATTTAGCTGATTTTAAAATAACAACAAATCTGATCTTGCTATAGTTTAACAATTTAATACATTCTAGATATCTACTTCACTAAAATACTCGCTCGTGGCGTGATAATTCCGACATTCCTGTGAATCGAACTAACTCTCGATTTTCGGCCGTGGCTTGAAGGCGCCTAAATGCCAATACACCTACCCATATAATCACATCTGCCCTTAAGAGTTAAGATAACGAAACTGAAAATGATTGGCACTGAGGATGAAGAAGCGGCGGTATCATTAAAACCCGTTTCAATGGTGCCAGACACTGAGTCACTAAAGCTAAAGATAATGGGAGAATCGCAAGAGAAGAAGGTTCGTGCGGTAATTAATCTATTTCGCGATTTTAGTACAAAGATTTCAGCCCTTGAAAGTCAATTAGAACACTCGAAAAGCGTTGAAGATACACATAGGATTAAACTAGCCGAGGCAGATGAAACGATATCATCACAGAGGATTCGTATAAGGGATCTTAAATCCACTTGCGTGGCTCAAAAGTGTCGTATTGAATTATTGGAAAAGAGTCTTATTGAAAAGGAGTTGACTATAACAAACTCTAAACGTGGACGTTCTGAGTCTGAACAACCATCGAATCAGAAAAGACAAGCAACAGGATCCCGTGCTGCGACGACGACGACGACGGCGACAACAGTCGAACCAGAATCAGAATCAGAACTAGAACCCGAATCAGAACCCGAATCAGAATCGGAAAATGAAAAGTATCCTCCCGCTAAAGCCCCGGCCACCGAAAAGGAAGATAATGATAAGATGCTCATCGTATTTAAAAATAATAATCAACAACTTAAAGTTTTATCTTCATCATTGAATTATGGTACAGTTGCCGAGACAGAAACTTTTGTTAAAGTTGTAGCACCTGACTTTTACATTATCCCGAGAAAATACAATAAGTTAGTTAAGGCAAACGAAGAAAATAAAAAACGATTCTTTTCGAAAATTTATGCACTTAATCACCTTGTCTATTTATGTGATCGTTCTGAAGCTGGTAAAAAATCATATGAAGAATATATGTTACCGCTTAGAACCTATCTTCATACATATTTTCCTTATTACAAAGATATCAGTGAAGATGAATTATTTCTTCAAATTCTAGTTGCATATTTAACAGCATCGGGTATTAGAATAACCCATTTCTTGACTAGTAAACAATTGAAAATGATTTCAAGGAAACATCGTATCACTTTGAGGATTTACTATGAATTAAATATGAAGAAAAATTGTAAGTATTTAGCTTGGTTATTCTTGCAAAATAAGTTACATTTAAAACCGCGTATTAGTATTGGCTATGATAAGGAGGAGGCTTTTGATGCATATGTTCTTTGTGACGAGTTCAGACGATTACAATATACTTTAAGATATTTATTTAATCCTAGTAAAGGTGTGTTGAGGAACGAATTAGATAAATTACCTAGGCTTGCTTTAGTTTTTAAAGAGAACTAAATTGAAGAATCGTAATTGGATACCATCATAACCCCTAATTATCAATAAAAATACATATTTATACTATAGAAAAAAGAAGCTCCTTATTTTTATACTCAGAATATGACGCGATACCTTTTATTCTTAGTTTGACATGTTGACAAAAAGAAAGTATAAAAAAGAAATTGCCGTCACCCAGAATCGAACTGAGGTTTCATCGGCCACAACGATGTGTACTAACCACTATACGATAACGGCCCCTAATGTGAAAGTTGGGTTTTTGAAATTCAAACTGGCAAGATAGGTCAAAAATAGAGAAGAGAGATTAGGTTGTTCGGGTTTATTGAGGTTTGGGTTGAAATAAATGAAATTTTTGTGACAGGAATTTATTATATTGAACTGGGAGTTGGAGCGTAGTGGATTGATGTTCACGATGGTCCAATACGCTTAAAAAGTAAGAACAGAACTATAGTGCTCGGTAAAAAAATGCACAGTTAACTCTCGCCGGTTACCGAGGCACGGGTAATTTTAGCCGCTCAAAACAATCAAATAAACCCCCGGATTAGTTTAATTTTCATAGTTAAAAAAACTGAAAAATTAAAATTGCCCCGCTTCATCGGTCTCCGCACACTTACATAATACAATCGTGTGTGGCCACTTTGGCGTGGGGTAATCCCAGCATATGAGCCCCATTACTCAAACGGAATCCGAATCGGGCGTGGAATCCCGCTGTACGATAACGTAATCTTAGATGCTTCGGCGGCCGATGTTGGAAACCGCGAATACATAAGGGGCCGATCTGTACGGTAAAGATCTGAATTCGCTTTCTTCTTCCCTTCTCATCTTCTTTATTTTCTGTTCAAAACAACAACTATTTATTCACATGCGTCTGACTAAAGACACAACTCCCTTACTGGGGAGCCAATGCTTAGACGAATCTTACTACGATTCCCTACCCACTCCCGAACAAACTGAAGTCATTGAAAAACCCAATGTCAGTCGTTCCGGAATTCTGAAAACATTATATATTGGTACTTTCTTCTGTGCGCTCGATATTACTATTGTCGCCAGTACTATGGGCTCTATCGGTGCTGAATTTGGTGCCTCTCAATACGTTAGTTGGATCGCTACTGGTTACCTATTGACTAATACTGCTTTTCAACCACTTTACGGTAAAATGAGTGATCTCTTTGGTCGTAAACAAGCCCTTATCTTTGCTCAAGCTTTCTTCGGTCTCGGTTGTTTACTCTGTGGGTTGTCCCAAAATATGTGGCAATTATCTACTGCTCGTGCTATCGCCGGTATTGGTGGTGGTGGTATGGCTACTATGTCATCAGTTATCATCAGTGATATTGTTACCATCGAAGAACGTGGTATTTACCAGGGTTACTGTAACATTATCTTTGGTCTTGGTTCCAGTTTAGGTGCACCCATTGGTGGTATGTTTGCTGGTACCATTGGCTGGCGTTGGATGTTCTTGTTTCAAGTTCCTCCCATGTGTTTAGCCATTTACTGGGCTTACCAACATGTAAACTTACCCATTCGCGTTCACGGTGGTCTTTCCAAGGTTGACATGAAGGGCTCATTCTCTCTTGTGGCTGGTATTACTTGTTTCCTTATGGGTTTCTCCTTACAATCTGATACTCTTGGTTTCACATCACCCTCAATTATTTCCCTATTTACCTCATCATTTCTCTTTATTTGTCTCTTTGTTTACATTGAATCCAATATTGCCCCCGAACCTATTGTACCCATGCGTGTAATCACCAAGCCTATCCCTTTTTTAACGGCCCTTATTAACTTTTCTATGCAATTGGCACTTAATGCTACCGTATTCAATTTCCCTGCCTATTTACAAATCGTTGGTAAATACTCTATTGTTATGTCCGGTATTAAACTTTTACCACTTTCTGTTTCTGGTAGTTTTGGTTCAATTATCTGTGGTTGGATTCTTAAACCCAACCCCAAGGATAGATTCAAATGGCTTACTAACTTTGGTGTTGGTATTATTTCATTAGGTGGTATATTATTATGGCATATGATTAAATCAACTTCAGTTAAATCCCCTGGTTGGGTCACTGAAGCTGAAATGGATATTGGTCTTTTATTCATTGGGTTCGGTTCAGGTGTTTATTTAACTTCATGTATCGTTGGTCTTATGATCGCCGTTCATCGTGATGATCAAGCTACCGCTACTGGCATTTCTTACTTGTTCAGGTCTATTGGTTCCGTCGTTGGTGTTTCAGTGACCGGTATCTTGTTTCAAAAATTACTTGAAGAAAAGATTCCTACCGTTGTTGAAGATAAGGATCTTCAAGATAAGATTTTGAAAAATATTGGTCTTATTGCCAATTTACCCAAGAAATTAAGAATTCGTGTCATCGACGTTTACAGGTTAGCATCAGCTGATTTATTCCTCTTCGTCGTTGGGTTCTCATCTATTGGTGTAATTTGTGCAATTTCTTTGTATAAGGTTAAGGCTCATTAAGTCTTAGTATAAAATATGTATAGTCAATAATAAAGTAAAAAGAAAAATACAATGATTTTAAAACTTAGTTAGATCTATGCGGCGCGTTAATGCGAGATAATTGTATAAATACCAGTTAACGAAACGAAAAAACTCATGATATCACATTCGGACTGCATTTTAAACTCCACACTGCCATTGTGGCTTGTAATGATGATGGTTCCGTGAATATAAATAAGATGAAATTGTCTGAATATTTATTAAAGCACTCATAAAATGCTTTTCAAAAGTTTGGTATCCTGTCTTCTGGCGGTAGATTACGCTTTAGCCTTCTTTCCAAGATGAACATCAAATTCCCTTTTTCGACTCGCTAGTCCAGCAAGTTGTTGGTATAACCAAGGAAACAACAACCAAAGCACAGCCAAACATCATATTCATCTTTACTGATGATTAAAACGAACTAATGCAGTCAAAACAGATTACATGCCTCATCTTCAAAGACACATTTTTCAACAAGGTACACGACTCACTAAACACTACTGTACTCCGGCATTATGCTGTCCTAGCCGAGTATCATTTTTAAGAGGACAATTAACTCATAATACCGATGTCACTGATGTTAAGTTCACCTATGGCGGATTACCCAAATTTACCAATCAGGGGTTTAATGATGATTATTTACCGGTATGGTTATAAGAAGCCGGTTACGATACTTATTATATTAGTAAGATAATTAATCAAATGACGATCGATAATTATAAGACTGATTGTATAAATAGTTGGACTGATGCTTATTTCTTGATTGATCCTTATACTTGCTATTACTATAATGCGTCATTCGCACGAAATGGTGATGATCTCGAATCGTGGGCCGGCCATTATAGTAGTGACGTAATTGCTAATAAGACATATGATCTTCTCCATACCACCATTGAACAACGAGCATAATCTGATTCACCACATGCACCTTTCTTCTTTGTTTCAGCATCAATTAGTGCCCATACAAATGTCAAGATGGGGCCACCCCAAACACCCGATGGACCACCAATTCATGCATTCTCAGAACCTCAATATGCGTCAAGACATGCGCATTTATTCAAGGACGTTAAATTACCTAAAAATGAAAATTTTAATCCTGATTCACCAAGTGGTGTCGGTTGGGTTCGTTCATTATCAAAATTGAATCAAACCACTGAAGATGTTCTTGATGAATTTTATCGTGCAAGATTAAGATCATTACAATCAGTGGATGAAATTATTGACGGAATCTTTGAAAGATTGGAGAGAAATAATCTCTTGGGGAATACTTATATTATTTACTCTACTGATAGTGGGTTTCATATTCGTACCGATCGTTGTAGAGCAGGTAAGGGTACTCCTTATTAAGAGGATATTAATGTACCATTTGGCATTAGAGGACCCGGTGTTGCAAATAATCATGTATCGGGACATGTGGGTTTAGCGCCGACATTTTTCAAATTGGCAAATATTGAAAATAAATCTTTCTTTGACAGTAAACATATTCCAATTTTTGAATCAGAATTAAATCAATTATCCGCCGAGAGGGAAGAAAGTATCGCAAACACTAACTTCACTGAAAAACACACTCAAGTTGAATATTCGGGTCTGCAATCACTGAACGGACTGATTATAATGTATTTCTAATAACACTTACAAGACACTAAGACTAATTGGTCCAAGTTATAATTTGCTCTATTTCGCATGATGTTCTGATGAAACTGAACTTTAAGATATGGCTAATGATCCTTATCAAATGCATAATTTATTATCAGAACCAATTCGTCTTGGAAAGATGGGTTCGGGTCTTCCGGCCGGTCATTCAACCGAAAATGTCGTTAATAGATTGAATGCGCTATTATTGATATTAAAGGATTGTAAAGAAGATCAATGTCATTATCCCTGGAGGCATATTCATTCTGATAATGGTAGTTTTACTGAGGTTAGTAAGTAGTATTATTGATGCTCTTGATAGTAAATATGATGATCATTATGATGATATTGAAACCGTATCATTCCTCTTGTCCTGGTGGTCATGTATTGTCTGAGCAAGGTCCTCGATGGGATTCTAATGATTATATTTATGATACTGCGACTTAACGAACTACGAACGATGGGCGTAGTGCGTGTGGGTGTGAGGAGTCCATATTTTCAACCCTATTAAAACTAGATATATAGTAATAAACAATAATTATAACCTCGTACAATCTAGCAATCATGGTCCCTCCAGTAATAATGGTAATAATGCGATTGGTTTAAATATCCTTTTCCACTTCATATATCTCACATCAAGCTCAAAAACGTAAGCGGTAGTGTTAAACCAACAGCATCAAAACAGCAGCTAAAGCGGCACTAGAGCCGCACCAAAAACTCTGAGAACTGTAAATTTCACTGAAACAAAATCAGCATAAGGGCTTTCCGCGCAGTGCCACGGCATTGCCACGACTTATCACAACAGCATAATGCTGTAATGATGGTTACGGTTGCTGTATTTTGATTACTACATTGTTACGTTATTGACACAATACGACATTCACAGTTACAAAGATGTTGTGAGAGTATGGTAATCTCACTTCATCCGAACGTATGTAAATATATTGGACATGGTAGGAGTATGATGTTATGATTACCATATGATAATACCATCATGACATAATGATAATATGATAAAGGGTATGGTGTTATGATAATAATATGATGAGTATGATGGCCAAAAAGGATGTCATCAGTGCCAGTACCAGTGGCTAGAGAAAGAGGGGATGAAGAAAAATGGGAGGGGGGCCGGAAGTAAAGGGAAATACTGTGTATTTATATTATCTCAAAGCCCACGGATAAGGATTCCATGTAGATTAAATTTCACTAACAAATACCTGGAAACTCATTAGACTCATACCCTGTTGGGAGGCACCTGCATTAAACACGAAAAAACTACTGTAAAAATGACTGCATATAACGTTTTTTATCCATATGGAAATGTAATTTATGGGCGCTGAGGAATATAAATAGATGGTCTCTCCTCCGGGTTTCTCCGTCTCTCCTTCCCTCCTTACCTTCATTTTTTTCACGTCTCTTCTCTCTATGGTCATTGTTTCTGACACCAATGACATCGTACATTTATCATACCAACGTTTTCTTATTAGGTCATCATAATCTAATTTTGTTGCTGTCATGTCACATTTTCATGCTCTTACCATAGTTGATATAATCGTATAGTTTCTGACGGAGTGCGTATCATACTCTCCCCTCATCTTTGTAGATTTGAATGTCGTATTGTGTCAATAACGTAACAATGTTATAACAAATACAGCCGCTATAGCCGCCATTACGGCATTATACCATTGTGATTAGTCGTGGCAATGCCATGGCACCTCATGGAGAGCACTTCATGGGGAGCCCTTATGTTGATTTTTCTTTCGTGAAATTTACTTAAAGTTAGATTTTCGTACGGCTTTCATGCTGTTAGACAATCGTGAACAATTGGATTGAATTAGTTATATTTCCTCGCCACTGCTTTTGACAGGCATATTTTCTAACTATTAAAGATAGTGGGATTATCAATGTATGTAATGGCCACTATGTAATTAATTTATGAGTTATTTTAATACAAGGCAAATATACCCTAGCATGTAATTACCAATAAGAACGTAATGGGTGTTGCTAATGAAAGAAACCATAATCAGCATCAGTTATTATTAGAAATACAACAACAAAGAAAACTAAAGTTATACGAGGAATCTAACAAAAATTTTCATTGTAGCCAGTTGTTTATTTATCTAACGATTTGTATAATTCTCTCATTGTTACCCCCGCTTTGGGAATGCGGTTTACCGATTAGTCACCAATCAATAACCGGTGACCATTAAATTTGAGTTTAATAACTAACTTCTATTAAAATTCTATTGTTCGATCTCTTATCGGAATTAGTAGTTTTCCCATTTCAGAATTGAACGGTGCATAAGATGAACTGGGGCGTTCTGCTTTACTCCAATGGCGCGGATGTTAGATTTACTATTCTTTAACTTTAATTATCTTTTCTACTCCATATCGAAGAACATTCCCTCTTTGATACCTTAACTATGCAACCTTCTGATGTGTCTCAAACTACCAATACCACTACTGAATCAGCTAAGGATAATAGGTTCGGTATGATTTTTGTCCATGATGGAAAGGGTAAATAAATAATAATAATTATTATTCTCTCTACTGAATATTAAACTAGCAATTTGTTTAAAGCTTACACTCCTTATAATTGTGTCAACGCTTTAATCGCGGTAATGTGATTGGTAAGTGAATAATTTACCAAATCGTATCTATTCTTTTAACAGATTAGATTACTTAATTCCTTAAACTAAACGTTCTGATTTCTTTTTGAATATTTACTGAGATTGTTCTATTTCAATAACGTTCGGATATACTTTATAACTCTATATTTTCATTCAATTTCATCTAAGACACTGATTTTTAAAAACAATTCTCTCTAGATACACACACACTAATAATTACAAACACGTTCAAACAATGTCTGCGGCCATATCCATTGGAAAGCACGATTTCCCGTCCGATCAATCATAGTT
>JAKUCD010000172.1:0-16327 GCA_030563525.1 Nadsonia commutata
GATGCAATTATGAAGGTATTATAGCTCGGGCGAACTCGAGCATAGCCAGAGTCACTTAGTGACAAAGTAACTGGCAACGATTAAGCTCGATTAATTTTATTTAATTAAATATAACCACTCACTCTGCTCGTTAGCGCAACGACTAAAAATTAGCAGCATTATTAATTCTAGCTGAATTATGATACTGATCAATATTAGCTCTAAACATATCATCATTATCAGCGTCATCTATTCTCGACTCTAAGTCATCAATATCGCCAGTGGTATTATGAGAATCTTTCTTTGATTTTTTACTAAAAATAATTCCTAATCCGCTACTGTCAGGATTGAGGCTATTAGGACCAGAACCATTATTACGTTTACGCCAAAACAAAAATCCAGCAATAGCTAATATGATAAGGAAACCACCTACACCAACTACAACACCGATTACGATATTACGATTTTTAGTTGATAATCCGCCACTGGAGCCATTACCACCATCACCTGAAACGTTACCAGTAGTTAATGAAGCAGCACTAGAATTAGTAGGAGAGGCAACAGAAATAATAGTGGTAGGGATATAAACGGTTTTGTTACCATCAGTGCTGGTTAAAGTACCTATAGAAGTGAAAGTGCTGGGCTCAGGTGTGGTAGACGCAGCTGAAGAAGATGTGGTGGATATGGTTGTAGATATGGTGCGACCGGATGAGGTTGTAGATTTGGATGTAGATGATGGTGATGATGATGAATCGGTAGTGGAAGAGGCTTCAGCTGAGGATGGCTCGGCACTCGAAGACGGGGCAGCTGAAGATGATTCGACAACTTCAGATGAGGATTCAGCGCTTGATGAGGCAGTGAAGCCACTCGAGGATTCACTGGATGACGAGAGTTCGTTGAAAGAAAGAGTCGAAGAGGGTGGTGATGATATAGATGATGAAAACGAATCCGGTGATGATGAAATACTCTCAAGCGAAACTGTGGGAGAAGATACTTCACCGGATAGACTGATAGTCAGTACGGCCGATAGAGGGATACTAGTAGAACTAAATCTATTGGTAATTATTGTAGCATTATTTTCGTCGGCGCGCGCTAATAACTCGTTGTCTTCGGGGGCGTCAACCATTAGTGCGAAGTTTAAAGCGTCGCCCTCGGAGAGTGGTACCAAGGTCGCCAGATCTAGTGTCTTGAGGGCCAAAGCTGAACCCTGGAGTGAAATAGCGGTGGCTAATAGCCATGGTAAGGATGATAATCGCATTGTGTAAAAGACCCGAATTAGATAATGTTGGTTTTAATGAGGGTTGAGAGGTAGTAAAAACGTTGCTGAAAATGCCGCTGTGTGGGTAACGAGAAGGTAAGGAGGTGGTAAACAAATAACGATACTGAAAACTGGGATGGTGGAGCGCTGGGATGGTCTTCCAAAAGCTAAATATAGGTTCGGGAATTCGGATAGATGTTTCAAACTCGATATTTTCTTTTTCTCAATGCTGGGGTCGGAGGAGAATGCAATCGAACCGCGGATCGCCGATCGCGACAACGTACACGGGCAGATGGTGACATAATACAAGGGGTTATGAGATCTTATTTGTATATATATATATGGGTATTAGATTCCAATAAACTGGTTGATATATGGTTTCCCTGTTTACAGTGTAATTACATGTTCTATGACCCATGCTCAAATCCTTTTTAGGGGCGGCATTCCATCTTTGACCAATAACATCGGAGTCCTTTCTGGATTGTCAGGCGGGGATGGCTGAAGAGCGTGTCTAAGAGGTCCAGGAACGAAATCCTGGGCACCCGGGCACAACGTGGATAAGTGATGGATTAGGGATAAATGATAATATAAATCGTATATATACCTATATATGTTTGTGTATCTATACATATATGTATAGATATATATTCGCTCTACTTGTCAACTCCATAATTCGAGGTTTCACAATGCGGGCAGTGTACTTTTCGGGCCAGGGATGTCTGGCATAGCCACACGCAATAATTACGCGAATCATTTGTATGCAACGCGAAACAATGCGCTATTTATAGATGCGATGTCATCGAGCATTTGAATGAAACAAATCGTTAATTAATTAATTTATTATGGATCTTATTATGGACACTGTTTTGTATTATTATATTACCTTAATCCTTATCAGTAATGGAAAGCCTTGGCGCCCTGCGCGTTACGTCCACCGGTTTTACCCATAGCTTTGTAAACAGGGTGAACATCATCCTCAACTAATGAAGTAACCACCAAGTACATGGCAATGAAGATATTGATCATAGAAATAGCAACACGAAGTAATGCGCGGATATTGTACTTTCTTACTGAACGGAAAATCTCAGTGGGGTCGAGATTGTAGTCCTTGTCCACGAAATAGTGCTTTGCATTAGTCACCAATACAGGTAATTGCAATAATACTAACCACCTACTGCTACTAGTCAATAACAGGAATGAAGTTACGGTGTGTAAAATCATTTCCGGCAACATATAAGTATTAACCTTCTCACACATGTCTCTGGGATTGACAAAATCTGTTTTAGTTAATTTCTTGATCGTAAATTAGATATAACACCCAACTAAAGGATTCTTCTCTACCTACCCTTTTCTGTATATCATCAAAAGAAAAAGGAACTCATGGCCATAACCATAGCCATTGTTGATTTTCGCTGTTAGTAAAATTGTTCAATTTTCATTCAGGAGAAAGGAAGAAAATACACTTACCGAGATCACTGTACTGAATAAAGAAGGTAGCATTAGCAAGCAATGACAAGAAAGAAAAGATTAAAAACAACACATAGTTGCTATAAAGATCGTAAAGAAAGTTAGCTTATGTTATATTCTCTTGACCGTCCATCAGGTTCAATAGCGAGTGAAACCGACTATTTGTATTACCCCTCCAAATGATGGATGAGGTTTCTAAATACCCAAAGTACCCACACCGAATCTCTTGCATTAAAACAAACTCTTGTCCAAATACTAAATAACACATACATGGTATCGCCAAACATTCTATTTTTTTAATGGCTGGGGGAAAGAGTACGTTAAGCGGTTGCTCGAGTTGAGTGGCTTAGTTGGCGTTGGTGGGAGTAACTGAGCGAAACGAAATGAAAAAGTAATTCAAATAAAATATTCAAACTTATTATAATCACAATGATATACCTTGTAAAGTAATTCTACGAGAAATAAATCAGTCAAGGGTAATCGATAAACTGGGGTAAATAGCGCCGGTCTGTCAATGGTTTGCCAAGGGAAAAACTGCCGATGCAGCAGCATGCGGGGTAGTCAAACTTAAAATTATCGTCTTATATTGACTTTTAGTATTTTTTTTCTTATAACCCATTAAATTTATTTATACATATTCTATATACTCAATGCTTTTTCTTCTTCTTCTTACTCTTCTTGTTGGATTTTCTACTCGAGCTATCATTGGTACTCGTACTTTCATTAGTACTAGGACTTGAAGTTGCCGATGTTGTGGTTGTAGTTTTATTCTGACTAGTCCCACTGCTTACCGAAGGATTATTAGAATCAGTTGGATTCGATTTAACCTTAACAGCTAATCCGGCCATTTGGTAAGCAATAGTGTATACTTCGTCATTAAGCGCCGTTAATCGATTCAATATGCCATCACGTCGTTTATAAAATCTCGTATACAATAATTCTTCAAACTCTTGTGCTGTTGCACATCGAGGATAATTACCCTCAAATGTAGAACTACGCTTGAATGTACTTTCTTCAAAATTGTTTTCCGGTGATGATGACGGTTCATTGGATTCCCATAGTTGAGGTAGTGCATCGGCCAGCTTTTGATAATTAGTAGAGTATGGTCTTTTGGAGATTGGAGGAGTCGGGTTCGGATTTGATCCTGATGATGCGGGTGTGGATGATGGTGTGTGTTTAGAAGCGAATGATGACGCTGATGTCGATGTGGATGCAGATGTAGAAGTGAATGATGCTGTGGGTTCTGTTAATGATGTAGATCCTGCTACTATCGTGGACGGTAATATTGACTCAGCGGGTCCATTACTGTTGGCAATTTTTGATTTATTCTCACCGTTAGTAGTATCGCCGCCCCTACGGCCGCCTAATATTTTTTCATTATCGCGTGATTGTTTATATAAATCATTAAGTTTCTGACTCAATGCAATTCTTTGTTCGAAGGGGTCTAAAAGATTGAACATTGAAGAATTAGTAAAATCGGCGTCGGGTCTTAGACTATCGGGTTCAATAAATTGAGTTGATTCAAAATAGTTAAGGATACCATCTAATTTATCATGATCAATTACTCGATCATTTTCATCGATAGGCGATGATGACGATGATGGAGTTTCCAACGCAGGTGATTTATAAATATCCAAATTAGCTAGGCTTTGCATTGATGAGATTAACGTTTTATAGAAAATAGTAGCTACCGTTGATTCGTAAGCAAATTTAAATTTCATTTTAATGGCTTTTTCGGATAACTCTTGATTATTTTGTCTTAATCGTTGATAAAAACTTAACCAAAAGCTTGGATCTTCATTCTTATGTTCTAATCCAATCTTAATTCTTTGGTAATTCCAGAAAATGCCGTCCACCACTGATCTTAAGTGATTTAAATTATGGTCTTGTTCGTATCGAGGGTAAATATCAAAGGGATCCTCGGTAGTATAGTCGCTTTCATCTAATATACCCTCTAGCATTCTTTTCAATACGGTGGCAGCGTATAAGGGTATATCATAAATAGAGTCAGCCGCGGAGGCTGCCTTAATTAAAGACATACCATGCGGGTTGCCGCCCCCACTTGCCAAAATTGATTCATGATGGGGCCCGTAACAATATACTAAGACATCACGTAAAGCGGTAACATCAGGATCATGATCATCTAGAATATTACGCCAAAATTCCGTCATTGCGATATGAGCCACTTCGGACATCTTGGTGAAATTCAAATTCGCATCAGCCTTATACCGTTCATATAACAGAGCCTTAGACTCTCGAGTTCGTGGGATGGTGATAGAACAAGCGTCCATGAGCCCCGATAGTTCGTAGGCTAATGCTGTGGGGTCAAAATTATCGGTATTGAGTAATAACGCCTTACCCTGAGCGAAAAAATTCCCGTATCCGGTGTTGCTGGGTTGGTTAGCACCATTAGAATTTATTCCAGGGCCACCCAAAGTGTTTGCACTCATCTCGGTATTATCAGGGGGATTTCGGTGGTTTAACGCCAGATCGCTTATCAAGCCTTTGGTTAAGGTTGGATTTGATGGGTCCGTCCATCGCGGCTCGCGGCTGACTACCCGGCCGTGAGGGGGGCACAAGGCTTCAGCGATATATCTTTGTTTGAAAGAAAAATCCAAAGGATTATATTATGGTAAGGTGTGTGAATATGTATTCTCTGCTCTCTCCTTTTTTGGTATGAATTATTTTTTTTTTGGTTTCTTGATGATTATTATACATATTTATGTCACAGAAATACAATTACAAAATATAAGATAATAATCTAAAGAATATAGATGAATGAAATAAAATATAAAATATGAAAATTAAAACAGAAAACAGAAAATCAAGTAACAAACAAATATTATAAAATAAATATCAATAAATACTAATAAAGTAAAATTAAACCAACATGTAAGAATGGCGCTGATGTATCGAGGAGGATGGGGAATGTTACCCAAACACAAGGAACAGCACTGATCTGCCAACTATCGTCGGCTAAGAGACAATAATTCATGAACCAAGAAAATTTCTAATGGGAATAGTGTTCCTCCATATAAATTAAGGCTTGCACAAGCATGGTATGCCATATATCAATCTATTTTCACCTTCGGGTTGTATTGATTGATATATTACATAATCACATCCCTGGCTACTGGCACGCATCCCGACAGCACACCGTCAATCCTTTTTTCCCGCCTAGTTCACTACTATCATCACAGTTTACACTAACCATCATCATGTCGTATAATGATAAGAAGCAAGACGATGCCGCCGGCAGTAGTTCTACCCCGGCCTCTGGGGTCACTATCCGCGGTACGGCCAACTCACCTACTGTGTCCATTTTCTCTTACTGTGGTGCCTCCATCTTGATGACTGTCACCAACAAGTATGTTCTCAGTGGTACTTCTTTCAACATGAACTGTCTCTTATTAGCCGTACAATCTATCGTTTGTTTGTTAGCTATTTCGATCTGCAAATCCTTTGGTATTATCACTTACCGTAAGTTCAACGCTGACGAAGCCAAGAAATGGTTCCCTATTTCGGCCCTTTTGGTTGTTATGATCTACACTTCATCCAAGGCCCTTCAATTCTTGTCTATCCCCGTTTACACTATTTTCAAGAATTTGACTATTATCTTAATTGCCTACGGTGAAGTTATTTGGTTTGGTGGTTCAGTCACTCCTATGGCTTTAGGTTCATTCTTAATTATGGTCTTATCTTCCATTGTTGCCGCTTGGGCTGATATTTCAGCTGCTTTATCATCATCAGTCACTGATGTTTCCGCTGCCTCTTCAGTTTCTACTCTTAACGCTGGTTACGTTTGGATGTTTACCAACTGTTTCTCTTCCGCTGCTTATGTCCTTATTATGCGTAAGCGTATTAAGTTAACTAACTTCAAGGATTTTGATACTATGTACTACAATAACTTATTATCTATTCCTGTATTAATTATTGGTTCTCTACTTATGGAAGATTGGAGTGCTTCAAATATGGCTCTTAATTTCCCCCCCGAGACTCGTAATTTTACTATTCTTTCAATGATTATCTCTGGTTTAACTTCAGTTGGTATCTCTTACACTTCTGCTTGGTGTGTACGTGTTACTTCATCAACTACTTACTCAATGGTTGGTGCTCTTAATAAGTTACCCGTCGCTTTATCTGGTTTAATTTTCTTTGATGCCCCTGTTACCTTCTTCTCAGTTACCGCGATTTTCCTCGGTTTCCTTGCTGGTATCGTTTACGCTGTCGCTAAGATTAACCAGAAGAAGGCTGAAAATTCTATTCCTACTAGTAATAAATAAGCAAACATAATTGCTGAACGTAGCGAGATAATTATGTGAAAAAGTATAATTGGGATACCTTGAAACACCCATGCACGAAAAAAGGTTTTTTTTTTCTTCAAAGAAATATCATTTTTCTTCATTATATTTTTTTTATTTATAAATTAAATATAAACTCACGTTACATGTCACATATATATTATATAGTTCTATAGATTCCGTTTTTTCTTTTACGCGAGAATAAAATGCATATTTCATAATTCTTTCATTTCTCTACAAAGTCTTGTAATGTTTATCAATAACATTTTCTAAAACGGTTAAACCCTTATGAATAATAGCATCATCAATATTAAGTGCGGGGATGAAACGAATGGTATTAACACCACAAGTAATAATTAATAAACCATTTTCACGAGCCGCTTGAATAATAGGTGAGGGATCAGATGATAATTGTAAACCTAATAACAAACCACGACCGCGGTGAGAAGTTACTAATTTCGGGTAAGCTTGTTGCCACTTTTCGAAATAAGTTGAGAAGATTTCACTTTTAGTCTTGACACCATCAAGAATATTGGATGATGAGACTTGAGATAAAACGTAATGACCAACACGGGAAGCGAGGGGGTTACCACCATAAGTAGTACCATGATCACCAACTTGAAGCGCATTTTCGACTCTTTCAGTAATCATCGTGGCACCGATGGGGAACCCGTTACCGAGAGCCTTGGCCATAGTAACAATATCAGGATGAGCTGAGGAAGGTAAATGTTGGTGAGCCCATAATTTACCAGTACGACCTAAACCACATTGAATTTCATCAAAGATAAGGATAGCACCAACTTGATCACACTTTTGACGAAGGGCAACTAAGAATTCTGAAGAAACTTCATTAATACCACCTTCACCCTGAATAGGTTCAATGATAACACCACAGGTAGAACCAGTGATGAGATCTAATGAAGCTAATTCGTTAATTTCACCAACGTGTACACCGGGAATGAGGGGACTGAAAGGAGCTTGATACTTGGGATTAGGTGTAACACTAAGGGCGCCCATAGTACGACCATGGAATGCACCCTTAAAACAAACCAATTCATATTTATCGGGGTTGATTTGTTTACCATTTTTACGAGCGAACTTAAGTGCGGCTTCATTAGCTTCAGCACCTGAATTTGCCAAGAAAACTCTTGAAGCATCCTTCATACCACCGGCTTGTTTAGTGAGTTCAACCAAGGATTTTGCTAATTTATTACCCCAGACTGAATGAAATAAATTCGATTGATGCATTACGGTCTTGGCTTGATCGTAGATAATTTCAGCTACTTCATCGTTACTGTGCCCGAGAGCTGTGACGGCAATACCAGCACTGAAATCAATATATTCACGATTGGCTAAATCGTATACAAAGGCACCCTTGGCACGGGACACTACTAATTCCGCGGGACGATTATAAGTGGTAACGTTGAACGAATCGTGCGATTTGACAAAAGTCGTGGAGTCAGCAGTCCCAGCGGCCGCCAAAGCAGCATTATTGCATACTGAACGACGAGCGAGGTTAACTGCCGTGGACTTTAACCACACACGAGGGGTCATTTGACTACGTACCGAAGCACTAATAATACGAGATGACATTTGATATAACGATAAAATAAATAAAAAAAATAGAAAAGGGAAAGAGTTTAATTAAAGACCAGAAACCGTCCTTATTTAACCAATTTATAAAATAAGTTTACACTGGAATGAAATGGCAGAAATTAGCTCGATTTAGAGATATATGTATGTACAATGACAACGCAGGGCCGATGACTATTACATTATAGTTTGACCTATTACAATAGTCATAAAGATAGTATGACCAAGCTAAGGTTAGGGTTGAGCTGGGGGTCTAAAAATTTCCCAAATATTCAATTCGCCGCGGCGGCGGCAGAATCGGCGATCGCGTAATAGTACTAAGAGCTTTGGGAGACAAGATTGATTTCACTGCTCTAATCCACGTTCACATCACAAAATCCGTCACGATGAAGCCCAGTTTATCCTTGCTTCAACAGTCCGTCAAGACCGTCAGTGACTTGGCTACTGCTGCCGCCTCCACCGCAGCCTACGTGCCTAATGCTACCTTCAGATCGCTGCCCCCTAAGTTGGTTGACTTTTTCGCTCGTTACCCCCCAACGCCCTTCCGTGAATACAGTGATAAGCCCGTGTTAACAACGGCACCTAACGCCAATCCCTTTTTGAATAACCGTCACCCGGCCACTAACCAACTTCACGACCCTGTTTACAGTATGCGTCGCCAAAGTGACATCTACAAATTAGCTTACCATTACGGTATTCAAGATCTATTACCCCAGACGAAGCACAACAAGAAGTTCTTTGAAGATAAATATGAATCCAAGCTTAGATTGAAGGGTCAAGTAAGCTTTAAGTTGAAGAAGTCTGAACGTACCTACAAGGCTAAGCAAGTTAAGCGTAATGAAGCCGTTTCTAATGCCGATGCTCTTATCGCCGAACATAAGGGTGTAAGTACAACCGATTCGATTTGTTTTCTTTATTATTCTTTACTAACATACATTTAGCGTAAATTTGTTGAAAAGATGCAAAAGAAGAAGGCCGCCGGCTCCAAGACCTGGTTCTAAGTCTTGCCGATACATTATCGCCTACATATATAAACCTCTATCTCATCTAATTTAGCTTTAATCAGGCCCCTCAAGATAAAATTGAGGGTCTGGTTCTGTAAATAAATCAATATCTATTTAACGTTCTTTCTATAACCTTCCATTATTTCCATTTTCATTTTGAACTACCCAAGGAACGTTCACGTGATAAGAGATCAGGAAGTATATTATTGATCAGAGAAGACTCTCATCATACTCATTGTTATTTATATTACAAAAAAGTAAAGAGTTTTATACAACAGGACAGCTACACCACACAAACACATAAAAATCCTTGAATTGATAATGTTGAGATTAAAGACAGTAGTTAAATTAGGACGTTCCGTTCAAGTTGGATCAGCTCAATGGACCAGAAACATGTCCATGACAAGAAAATCAACCATAATCCTTACTCGAGTGGTTGGATCATCATGGTCAAACTTAA
Source organism: Nadsonia commutata (assembly GCA_030563525.1). Classification (NCBI taxonomy): domain Eukaryota; kingdom Fungi; phylum Ascomycota; class Dipodascomycetes; order Dipodascales; genus Nadsonia; species Nadsonia commutata. The sequence goes on from JAKUCD010000172.1 coordinate 10,063, forward strand.
ATCGTTATTACTCCAATAAGCCTAACTCTATCCCCGAGAATGATGGTCTTCTACCCGCTGCTGAACCTCGTACAACTCTTGGTGGTTCTGTCGCCACCGGCACTCACACGGAAAATTTGGATGGTAGTAATGTATCAGCTACTCATTCAACTTCAGGTGAATCGAAACCGGCATCATTACAAATTAAACCCACTTATCAAATCTCATTCACTTGTAAACAATGTTCAACTCGTTCAACACATAAGATGTCTCATCAATCTTATCATAAGGGTACAGTTCTCATTCAGTGTCCCTGTTGCAAGAATCGTCATTTAATCGCTGATCATCTTAAGATCTTCTCTGATACATCTATTACTATTGAAGATATTTTAAAATCAAAGGGTGAGGTAGTGGTAAAGAAGCGCGCTGGTATTGATGTTAATATTGATGGTGAAGATATGGAGTGGGAACCCAAGGAAGAAAAGAAATAGTAAAATGTATATAGAAAAAAAATAAAATAGACTATTCAAAATCATTATTATAATTGGTATTTTAAAAGAAAGAAAGTTTATTTGACTATAAGTTGAACTACTACTAATATCGAGGGATACTAAGAAAAATAAAAATCACATTTAATTCAATTAAACCAAAATGCCAACAATTAAAGTTTTTTAAAGAAAACAGTTCGAATATTAAATTTCTTCAGACACCAATTTATGATCATGATGACGTATTTTGTCATTAACCCGGCACTTCCTATATAAAATTAATCTTGGTAGAGTTCATCATTGTAGAAATTAAATATCTTTTATTCAAACTGTCCCATTATCATCCTTTCAGGCTGTCACCCATTTTGGTTTATTTGATATCAAAGGCTGATTTCAATTATTCTTAATTTCCATCCGCAGAGACCGGCTCAAAAAAAGATCGAGTGCAAAGATACTTCTCAATACTCGAATCATCTTATGATTGTAGTCGAACTCTATGGTGTAAGTAAAAGAGAGATATAACCTGGAAATAATTCCTTTAAATATCCCATTAGATAAAAACCTAACCCACAAACACACGTGACACTAATAAGGGCTAAATTGTTCAGGGCTTTTTCATATAAACAACGGTTTGGTCCCTAGTTTATTTGGGTGCAACGGTAGCTATAGTATTTTGGAATTTGTACGTGTAATGACAAACATCAAGGATTCAAAGTTGAATGCGGACCATACGTGCAACATGTACTTTAGGTTTTTAGATTTTTATCAAATATTAACATTAAACTATATAATTGCAATTCCCAAAAAGAAATTTCGCGTTCGAGTCTTTCCTAAACCCACTGATACAGTTCGATTAAGAACCAGAGTTTAGGGAATATGTATTTCGTCGCTATAACTCTGGGATATGAGATCAGCATATATAAATATAATACTAACCCCTAAGCGAGCGTGATCCTTAGTGCAAAAAATAAATTTCTACTAGGCACACTTAGCCTTGAATCCCGTAAAAAACAAAAATATTAATTATAGAAAAAGATTAACGAATAAAAAAAAGCTAATAGCTCAACGCTGTGGTAATGGGGCTCGGCACCGTGCGATCAAAGCCCAATCGCTACAGCGTTCAGCCTGCACTCTCTATTTTACCAATCCATACTGGTTGGGGTTGAGAAATGATGTAGTTGAGGGAGAAAAATAAGTTAATTTATACCTTTTAAAACGACCCTAACCCATGAGATATCCATGTACAATAAGAGTTTACAGCCTATGCGCCATTGTTATTTACCCGTATAAATCCTCGAATTTAGTTTCAAATGAAGAAGTGTCCCCTGATAGGGTGTTTTGAGTTGAAACTTTATTGGGGTCACTAGCTTTTGATGATTTTACCACAAGTTGTAAAACACGTAAACGGTCTAGCTTTTCATGCAGACTACTGCTGTTCTTTGTAAAATTATCTTGAATTGATGGCACAGCGTTATCGATGTTTAAACATGAAGTGAGAGCGTCTTCAACCAACCGATAATACTGATTCTTTTCTCTGGCGGTTTGATATTCTTTTAAAGCTTTCTGCAACCTTCGCGATAAATATGATTGTGAAACATGCTCTTCTTCTGGCTCTTCTTCTTCTTCATCCTGCCCAGCGGGCATTTGTTCTAATATATCTTTAGCCAATTTTAAAATTTGATCCATTGGTAAAGCCCCAAGAGAAATTGAAACTAAATTTGCATTGTCTGCCATTGCATTTGTTGTGTCTCCCTCAATTCCACTAATCGGTTTAGCGTACATTGATAAAATAGGATCACATAACTGATCAATTTGTCTTGCTAATTGACGAGAATCCAAATATTTAGCATGTTGATCGGCTAGAATCTGTAGCGTTATATGATTAATTGATTGTTGAGTGAAAAGCCCACGATAGTAAGTCTTCATTTGACGATTGAAACCCTCTAGGATCTCAAGATCTTTTAATTTGGACTTACGATGAGGACCCCGTCGTCGTTTGATTGTATTATTATTTGAAGCGGCCACATATTCATCATCGTCATTGCCTTCGTGAACCTGAGTCAACGTCGTCGTTGGAGTCTCAGAGTATTGGCCGGTTAATGAAACATCATTTAAATGATATGGCTGAGCTAAATACCGTATTTGATTTTGTATAAATTCTTTCGTTTCCTTGTATATAGTAGAAGTCATTGCCTTATATAAATTCTTTCTGATTGTTGATAACGTTTAATGTTTAGATGGGTGAGGCTGACAACCGTCCCAATTACGTTACGGATTAGCTGAAAAACTCATCCTTACTATCAACAAGCATTGATTCAAAGAAAATGAAACAAAGCTCACTCTCTTTACTGGCGCTGATACTGTCAGGTACAAACACTCTAGGACATTCAGCTCCTACCAAGCCTCATACTGTTTGTCATTCAGGCCAAGACTGTTATCCGCGAATTTTTGAACCAAAGGCTCATTGGCAACCCGTACATGATGATCAAGAGATACCGGGTGGGCTTCATATTCGAATGAATATGGCCACAGGTGTTAAGGAAGCTAAGTTATTAGATAATGATGATAATGATGATTTGTCTGCTATTCACGAATTTGCAGGATCTATGGATATGGCAATTGTCGATGACAATGACAACAAGATGGAACCTCAAGCTGCCCCAGTAGCTGCCCCCGTCGTCAAGAAAGATTATTCACATAAACCTAATTTTCATATCCCTGCTTCCGACCATTCATCATTTTGGTCCTCCTTAGATATGATATCTCAATCAACGACATCCACTGATCTAGTCCCGGCCTTGACCTCATTGGCGGAACTTACCCATGAGATTGATTTCGGTATTGCCTTAGCAAAGGCTCAAGATCGCCTTATGGAAATTTTGGCTCTTAATTCAATGTCTTCATCTTACAAAGTACGTGAGTTAGCTGCTAGAGCTATTGGTGCTGCATTATACAATAACCCAGTAGCGTTAAACTATGCGCCTAGAACTTCAATTGTGGCTACCACTTTAGATAATTTGAAAACTGAGACTAATGTTGTCGTTCGTACTCGTTTGATGTATTTACTTTCTTCTATTATGACTTCTCCTAGTAGTGGTGACCCTGAGGATCAAAAGGTACTAGGATCCCGATCAGTGAATGATCCCAAATCACCTATGGAGCATTATGCGCTCGTTGGTGGAGGTAAAGTTTTACGTCAATTATTTAGAGACCCCAAGATGACTAGTAACAGTTTTATGGCTAAATGTGCTACATTGGTTCATGATACATTTGCTAACCCCGAGTTATTCGATAATCAGGTAGAATTCCATTTAAGAGTTCGTGAAGTTGATGAGTATATGATCTTGTCCAAACAAGACGACTTGGAAAGAACAAGAGGTAGTAATAGTGAAACGGAGACTATATCATGGTGGTTAGGTGAAACTAGTGCATGGGCCAATGAATTTCAACGTGCACTGATCTTATCATCTTCGTCATCGTTGGAATTAAATCAATTAGATGCGAATACCCGAGATAAGATCTACATGGCATTAAAATCCATAAAGACTCATTTCACCACAACATCTGTCTCTAAACCATTTATTGAATGGATGGTTAAACTATCAACGACTAAATCCTTACATGATGTTAAGATGCTAGAGCGAGATAATAATTGCGAATATGAGATGAACCCCCTGCACGATTATACTGATGATACTGATGAAGAATTCATTAATATGGTTCGTGAGGATAGACATTTAGTGTTTGGTAATCCTAATGGATACCGTAAGGCAGTACCAGTTTAGATTAATATAAAATAAACTATTTTTGAAATAACAAGCATATTACGGATTAGTCATTGAAAATGACCTTACTTTACTTTCAATATGGATAAGGATACATGCAAGCCACAGAAAAAGCGATGGCTTTACGTGAATAAGGTTTTATGCAAGCCACAAAAAAGCGATGAGGCGATGGTCATCTCTGATGGGCACTGGTGGTAGTAAAAGATAAAAGGGAATCTATAAATTATATTTTAAAAATACATAAATAACATAAGGTGAATATATAAATATATGAATACTCATAATGCCATTGCGAAAAAGGGGAGAAATTCAGGGTCGTAGATAAATTAAGCTTCGATGGCTTCAAGGGCTTGTAAGACATCGTTAATGATATCTTCAGCATCTTCAATACCAACGGAGATACGGACTAAATCGTCAAAGACACCAGAAGCTTCCCTTTGTTCCTTGGCAATACCGGCGTGAGTCATGGCAGCGGGGACTTCACATAATGATTCAATACCACCTAAGGATTCAGCTAAGGTGAAAACCTTGGTAGATTGACAGAACTTTTCAGCGCCGGCGGCACCACCCTTAACACGGAAGGAGATCATACCACCACCAAGGGCATCACGGTGTTGTCTTTGAACAACATCGTAGTTGGGGTGAGTCTTTAAACCGGGGTAGTTAACGGCAATAACCTTATCAGAGGCAGAAAGAATTTCAGCGACTTGCTGAGCGCTAGAGGAGGCAGTCTTAGCTCTAAGATGTAAAGTCTTGACACCACGGTGGGCTAACCAAGAGTCAAAGGGAGAGGGGACGGCACCAACGGCGTTTTGTAAGAAACGAAGTCTTTCGTGAAGATCCTCAGAGGAGGTAACGGCCATACCCATAACGACATCAGAGTGACCGTTAATGTACTTGGTGACGGAGTGAACGACAATATCAGCACCGTGAGCTAAGGGGTTTTGAACGTAGGGGGATAAGAAAGTGTTATCGACAACAAGGAAGATGGGCTTATCTTGGCGGGAAGCGTTAGCTTGCTTGATAACATTGGCAACGTGAGCGATATCAGTAACGGAAAGAGTAGGGTTAGAGGGGGATTCGATCCAAACTAAGGAAGTCTCGGGGCGAATAAGGGATTCTAATTCTTCCTTAATAGAGTTGGTGAAAGTGGTTTCAACACCGTGAGTGTTGGCAACACGGGAGAAGTAACGGTGAGTACCACCGTAAACATCACCAATCGAGATAGCGTGGGAACCCTGAGCTAAGGATTGTAAGATACAGGCGGTGGCGGCGGAACCGGAGGAGAAGGCTAAACCGTACTTACCACCTTCAAGGGCAGCAATGGCTTGTTCAAAACCGTCACGATTGGGGTTAGCGGAACGGGAGTATTCGTATTCACCAACGGGCTTGGCAACACCGGATTGAGCGAAGGTGGTAGAAAGTGAAATGGAGGGGATAACGGCACCGGTGACGGCATCGTGGGGGGCACCAGCGTGGACGGCGAGGGTGGCGAAGTTGTACTTGACAGAGTTATCGATAGTCATTATGTGTGTATATGTGTGTCTATTTTTTGTAGAGAAAAAGAGGTAGAAAAAAGGGACAGATCTGGCAGGCGATGCGGAGGTTCTATATACGTTGAGATGGCGATGCGATGACAAAGCAGGGACGGGGCTTTACTAAGAATCTTACACTGAAAATTGAAAACTCCCAAAAACTTTGGGGATAACGCCAGTGCACGTGACAGCTGACTATTATCCGGGTGACTAAACCGATATAACAATGGATTTCAAAGAATGGAAACAGGTACAACATTAGACGGGTCATCGAATTAAACACAAATACTTGAAGTTACATAAATATAGACACAAATAGAAGCGTGATTTTCTTCGGCGACTAGCGCCTGAATTGATTCAAAAAAGGGTGGTGAAAAAGGTGAATTAGAAATTAGAATTTAACTTCTAACCGCTTAATCGAAAAGACCGAATCCCATATCGTCATCGGATTCTTCAGCAGCGGATTCAACAACTTCTT
>JAKUCD010000173.1:0-15965 GCA_030563525.1 Nadsonia commutata
TATTATTATTATTATTATTATTATTATTATTATTATTATTATTATTATTATTATTTATTATTATTATTATTATTTATTGTATTCATTTTCTTATATTATTTTCGCTTTGCTTTGGGGATCAAAAATTTTTATCGGCAATGCCATTGGTTTGGGTTTAGGTTTTTTTATCATATATATATATATATATATACATATTACTTTTTTCTCTTGTATTATCTACTTATAGATGTTTTTCAATTATATTTTCATTTTTAAATTTAGCATTTCAACGGATTAGATAACGGGTTGGATAAAGAAGCCAATTGCGTAGTGTATTTCTTTTTTATTTTTTTTTATATTTTATTTTTCGATTTTTTAGTTCTCCCAACAGATACATCAAATCTGAAAAAGATCCTAAATTATACCTTTCAAATAACTAATTTTTAAGCCATAATAAATCAACTAGGAAGGTCCACAATATATACATTTTCACTTATTACTTCTTTCTTATTCCTATTTTCTTCCCACTTTTCACTCCTTACATCCAAGTCCGCTTTATTCCCGATAGTCCATCCCTCTTTAATCACACCACGCCTTGACGCGTTAACAACGAATTATGTTTGAATTACCATACTACAGCAAGCGTGAATTCACGAACGAAACCGGTAAAGGTAATCTGCTTGGACAGTTTAGACAACTAGAAGAAACAGAGATTAAAAAGACGTTTAGAAAGGCCAAAACCAGGGGTAGCAATAACACTAGTGTGAAACGACAACGTATTAGTACTAATAATACTAATGAACAGTTGGTAAAGGATCGACTAATTACACGAGTTGAAAAGGATATCACTAAACTATCGGCTAAATCGCCGAAGGGTTTACTGACATCTCGCGAGAAGCGAAATAATAAATTCGATCCTAAAAATCAAAAACCTGGTGAAAATGATAATACTAATATCTTCAAAGGTACTTACTCAGGTTTTCTTTACGATGAAGAGGGGCGTATGATCGATAAAAATATCTTGTTTAAGGGTAGACATTTCCCTGAGCTCGAAACCAGCGAAGAAGAAGAAGAAGAAGGAGGTAACGACGACGATAATCTTGATGCTGATGACGTATCTATCGTGACAAATAATCAACAAACAAAGAAGAACGCAAAGCAAAAAAAAAGTGATGACGATAGTGACTCCGATTACGCTGAAGAAACTTATAAGCTGAGGAAACTACAACGAGTGAATAAAGGCCTGAAACTACACGGTAGTAATACCATATACCGTCATTTAGAATTATACTCAAAAGGGCTTGAGGTTTTACCCCGGCCAGTCTCACCATTACAAATAGTTCAGGATAATGAGGTGACGATGAAATTATATGACTATCCGCACTTAGACGACCGTATAAAGACTTTACTCACTAAGAACACCAACACCCGAAACGGTAGATCAACTTATTCACCTAAATTTGATCCAATGTCGGGCTGGAGTGGAGTGGAAACCCCAACGAAATCGAATAGATCTTCATCGATAGCCACTACCCCTGCACCACCAACATCAGCGAGGAACAATAAAACTGATTCATCATCTCCAAGTAATAATAACATCTCCAGGGCTGGTCCACCCTTGAACGCTGGACAAGCTCGGAATGTGAACTTGAACCCAGGCGACGATGAATGGTACGCATACGCTATAAAACGACGATCTATTGGAATTGTAAACACCCTGGTTCATTTAAGCATATTAAGAGGTGACTACGAAACGGCGTTTAAGGCTTTTTCGTTATTGATTAGGTGTAAATACGTTGAGGTAAGAGTAGTTTGGACTATTGGTTTGGAATTACTAGTTTGGAAAAGAGAAATACGTGAGAAATCAGAATTAAACGCAATAGCCGCCGCATTGAAAGAAGAAAATACAATAATAGACGTTGACACTTCTGCCATTAATAAGAATAACAATGATCAAAGTAAAGTAAAGAAAATCAAATCAGAGCAAAGTGCTGATATCTATGATTATGGTAAGGAGAACAATAGCGATTCTGAGGATGATTCTGGTAATAGTTCTGATGTTCTTTTCATTCCGCAAAACGGAGAGAGTACGTTTAAGAGCGTGAATGACATTACTACTACCGTTACTGAAGATAGTGAGGAACCGGAACCAGAATCGGAATCGGAAGATGATATATTTGAAGATACTGCGGATCTCTCAATTCCGACTAATAATGATTATCACACCCTCGGCTATAATACTAGTACATCAATGGCCGCAAAGTTAACTACTCTCCCTAATGGATTCAATGGTTCAATTTCAAGCAAAACCGAGGACGAAGATTTCCTTGAGTGGCTTATAATTAATTATCCCTATTCGCGAGCCAAGAATAGTAAGTGGAAGAAACAGGCAAGGGCACCCCAAATATATCCTCATTTGATTCTTTCCAAGCTTAGACATGGTAATCCCCGACAGGCTCTCAATCGATTAGAGGAAATTATGTTGGAAAGTCCCTATAGTGAAGATCCTGTGCTTTACGCTTTATTAGGAACGGCTTATATTCAATTATATTTGTTAGAAATAAAGGAAAGTCGGGAATCAGAGAGTGGGATGGAACTTGACCCGAAAAGAAAGGAATTTTTAATTCAAAAGATTAAAAGTTCTTTCGATCAATGTATCATCAAGGGTGGTGTTGTGCCTGATGATTTTATAAAGTTTGAAATTGATCAGATGTCGGGCAAAAATAATCATCAAGAATATACTATTGACAGTGAAAGCGGGCAAGAGGAGGAGGAGAAGGAGAATAACACTAACGAAATTGATATCGAGACCGATATAAGCCATCGAAATGGAGACAATACCGATAGCGCCGAGGAAGAAGGCGTTAATGGTCAAGATCAAATTATCTCAACAATAAATGATGTTGATGACGATCCTTACTTTGTCGATCGTGGTTTGGATTCTGATGACGGAGGTAATGAATTTACGAAGAAAAGGATACAGAATACTAGAATGGAGTATGACGAGTTCTCGTTTTCTGAAGATGAAGATTAAGCATTTAGATATAGTTCTTATCAGATACATATACTTACACTCGAATTAGTGGGCAGATTATTATTAATATTAGTATTACTTAAAAACAGCTAAACATTATTCATTCGTATTATCATGCAATATTTTATTCTTTCTTTTCTTGCTATATTTAGAATTACAAGACGTGTTCCAATAAATAAAAGAATCATTTCACAAATCTACTTCCGTTGTGATTAATCTGAAAGCTTGTTGGGATATCTGAGACATCTGAGACATCTATCTTCTCTTTATCACAACCCCGGAAGTCATAAAGTATAGCAATCACAAGTTATATATATAAATTTCTAATTACTATTTCTGAGTCAAAAATTCTCAGTCCTTCTAGTTGAAGATAAAGTTAAATGATAAGAGATTCGCATTGATCAATATATATATCATTTGCTGTTTTAATTTCTATTTTATCATAATGAGCACCGTCACTTCAAGAGGCCCCAAAAGTTCTACGGGTCCCGACACATCTGATAAGAAGATAAACCCCTTGGTACCCAAGGATAAAAAGGTGAGTCGAAGTCATCATGGAGCTATAGTACAAGTACTACGAGGTTTAAGCCTTGCTCTGCTATTTTTCATTTCATGTCTTTGTATCATTTTCACTCAACTGATAGGATGCCCAATCAAATATTATAACCGGGATATGTACCATGCCTGGATGGATTATACTAAACAATCATTCGGTATTTTGCTGACATTTTTAACTCAAGTTTTCACACCTACAGAAATGAAAATCTCAGGTGACGAGTCCATGAAGGGATTATTCGAAATGAATAAGTATGATAACAGATCATTGTATACTAAATTTGGCGAGAAGGCTATTGTTATTGCCAATCACCAAATCTACAGTGACTGGATTTATCTTTGGTGGTTTGCCTTCACGGCCCAAGTTCATGGTGGAATTTATATTATGCTGAAAAAGTCATTAGAGAAAATCCCTTTAATGGGTTGGGGGATGAATAACTATAATTTTATTTTCCTTTCTCGTAAACTTGAATTAGATCAAAAGCATATAATCGAAAAATTAGCTGGTCTCAACAAAGAAAATGATTGGCCTACTTGGCTGTTACTTTTTCCTGAGGGTACTAATTTGAGTGGGAATACTCGAAAAGGTTCTGATGCTTACGCGGATAAAATGGGCTATGCGAGACCCAAGCATGTATTGTTACCTCGATCAACAGGATTAAGATTATCCTTATTGGAATTGAAGGAATCAGTTGAATACTTGTACGATTGTACTATGGGTTATGAAGGTGTTCCTTTTGATGAGTATGGCCAAGATATTTTTACCTTAAAGGAATGCTACTTGAAGGGAAATTTCCCTAAATCGATCAGTTCATACTGGCGTAGGTATAAGATTAGTGATATCCCCTTCAAGGATGAAAAGAAATTTGAAGTATGGATTTATAAATTATGGTATGAGAAAGACGAGCTAATGGATAGGTTTTACCAGAATGGTGACTTTGGGGGCGTTTCATTAGTTCAAAATTCAGCTAATAGTGACACCACCAGCTCAGAGGAAGAAGTTATTATAGCCAAGGTACAATTGAGAAATATATTCCAGTTTTTTCAAGTTGTGAGTGTGCCTATAACATTCATACTTGTGGTAAACTCTCTAGTACGGTTTATTGCCAAATTTTTGTAAATAATAGCAAATAGCACGAAATTAACTTTTGTACGAAGTGTTGTTAAAAAATAATCTTTAAAAATTTAACTTAATTCATTATATAGAAGAAAAAACGCATGGAAACAGGAAGGGCGAATTAAGAAGAGAAAGAGGAGAAAAAAATAAAAAAAAAGCAACCTCAAAAGATAGGTCTAGAGAACATAAATATGTATTATATTATATAATATATACACATATATACAAACAATACTTTAAATTTTTAAATAGGGCATTTCTCGTTTATTTTCTTTCCTTTCTCTTTTTAATTCGCTAGAAAAAATCATAAAACAATAAAACAAATTAGTTCGCTTATTCTAAGGCAGAGGCACCAGTGACGATATCGACCAATTCGTTGGTAATAACGGCTTGTCTGGTACGATTGTAAATAATAGAGTATTTACTGATCATATCACGGGCGTTCTTGGAAGCGTTATCCATGGCATTTCTTCTAGCAGAAATTTCAGCGGCGTGACCATCAGCTAAGGCGGCGTAGATGGTGTTGGCGAAGGAGAATTCAGATAAGTTGCTGGTAAGTTCTTCTTCAAGTTCGAAGGTACCGAAGTTAGGGGAGGATTCGATAGCAGAAGTGGTGAAAGCGGGCTTCATGGTGGGTTCGAAAGCGACACCGGAAACAAACTTGTTGTAGAAGATTTCAACATCGTCGTAGTTCTTACCAAGAGAGTTAATTTCAGTGGCAATAAGAGCAGCTTCGTTGAAAGTAGGGGCATCCTTACCGATAGCAGCGAAGGAGAGAACTAAATTTTCAGCATGGGTTCTGGCCATTTGCATCTTAACCTTTTCACCGACAGCGACAATATCAGCTTCGGGGTTAGACTTAAGGTAGAGTCTGGCAGCCTTGGCGATTTGAGAATGAACGGAACCACAAAGACCCTTATCGGAAGAAAGAATAACTAATAACTTCTTGGGGGCTTCTTCAGCGACGGTAGTACCAGCGTGGGTGTAGACAGCATCGTTAGCTCTACCGTAAACACGGGAAACTTCCATAGAACGTTGAGCCTTAGTAAGCTTGGTGGAAGCGACAATCTTCATGGTGTTGGTGATCTTTTCAATGTTCTTAATGGACTTAAGACGTAATTCAATTTCACGAAGAGTAGCATAAGATCTAGATAGAGATAACGTTAGGTTCCTTATTCAAAAAATAAAAATAAAAGCGAAGAAAATGATACATTGAAGGACAGATATGAATTGAATATCTGGTCCCCTAATCTATCAATGAATGCTGTCGTGTTGATCGGCTGAAATGAAATAAGGTGGTGACTGCACTCTACCGGGAGCTCGGGCATAGCTATATCCGATCCCATCGGCAATTACCCAAGGGGGGAGGAGGGATGACTACCCAGAATAGAAACGCAGATACTGAGCACTAATTAGACAATATGAAGCCTCAATTCGATCATACACCATCCCGTTTTCTTCCAGTATGCCCGGATGGAGCTCCTTGGCCTGGGCTCGCGGACGGTGAGTGCCGGGGTAAAGTCGCTCGTCTCGGCCAACCCGGCACCCCATGACCAACAACAACAACAATTTCCTCAATGGCTGGAGTAAATAAAACCGGGACCAACATACCTGGCAGAAGCTCTAACAGAGCCCTTGGCGGCGGCGGTACGAAGAGCAAACATCCTGAATGTGGGTTGACTTAATCGGATAGACTGATGGAGTTGCGTAGTATGGGTTGGGTTCCGGGAGTACAACGAAGTCCAAATTTGCAAACAACCGGACGGGCCGATACGCAGGGACACTGTCAGCGTAGTTAGTGTGAGCACGGTGCCGGAAGATCCCAGGCCTGTCAGCGCTTATATAATCGCAAGGGCAAAACAATGTTGGATTGACCGTGTTCGAACCAGGGGAAGGGCGATATAAAATAGGCTTTCGTTCCCAACGCCCCATGCACAAAGTCGGGTCCGGCATCACTGAACATCTGTTATAAGTTGCCAGATCTTATCTCCATCTTTTGATTCACCACCCGCTTGAGCTGTGCCAGCCATTCATTACTGTCCTCTAAACTGCGGCCTGCTCGTTACTTCACACCCGGTCAGACAACTATTTTCCATCTTCTTTCCCTCTCCCCCTTCTGCCATATAATCCCCGCTTGATTAATATACAACCATGAGTGGAATTGCTTTGAAACTCACATCTTTGCTAGTGCGTACCCTAGCTAAACCGCTGGCCTCTACCATTAAATCCCAGGCTAAAGAGCACCCTCCATTCCGCAAACTTTGTATCTCATTCGCTCAGGGGCTGCATCGTACTGATGTTAAACTTAGGCTAGGTCTCACTGACGCCTCTCGTCTCTCCAAGGATGTTAAAATCAGGCCCCTCAATGATACCAAGGCTATCGAGAACGGTGCTAATTTCCTGTCCGAAGCTTTTATTTTCACCGTAGCCGGTGGCTTGATTTTATTCGAAAGTTTCCGTTCTAAACGGAAGGATACGAAACGACGAGAGACCGTTGCGGACGATATCGCCACTCTACAGGAAGAGATTGAATGGCTGAAAACTGAATTAAAAGAACAACGCATTTTTATAGATGAATATAAAGTTCCCCAAGACAGACGTTTTGAGGTTCTTCGAATTGATAATCAGGGAAAACCTGTCACTTCTACAGCTCAAACCATTGGTACCGTGATCCCAAATAAGCTCGTTGAACCGGTAGCGACGAGAACCGTTAATACCCGTGTCGAGGCTACAAAAATTGAGTAGGAACATTACTTTCCAGTGTTTCGTTTAGGCGCTCTTGTATATAGTACATATATATATCTTGTCTCTTTAACATATGCATATACAGGTGAATACTCACTTACATATATACACGTACATTCGTACAATAATATCCGCCCTTGCATACCTGTATAATTACAATCTTGATGATCTTGCGATCTTAAGCCTTAAGACAAACTTAACAATTTTGATTCTCATATTTCTAGTGAGTTTAACGTGCGGCTGTCTGGTTTTGTCTCACCGTTATCTTGACCCACCTCGATCTGAGAAGCCGAGCTCTGCACTTCAAACCAGATCTTGAACTCATGATTCATCTGACCTGATTGGAGTACAACGGAGAATAATACGCTTTATATTTGACTCTTTATATAAACCCAAACAATTGAGAGTCTAAAAAGTATGGAGATAGTTTTACTCATTTACTTTCCAAATGCACCTATCCCCGAATAGTAGTAATCTTAGATTATTGGAGCCTCCCCTCCAGGCTTTTTTAGCCCTTCTTCCGATAACTTCAAAAGGCAATCTGTTTCAAAGCCCGCCAATCAATTTATCCAAATTTCTCCGCGTCTACCGCATTGAAAATACTAATAACTCAAGAATATGAAAAATATATTAAAATCCAATGATTTACCTCTCCCCAACCCAGTTCGATACTATACAAGCGTATACAAATTAGCCATAAAAATGACTGAAAATTTACGTATACAGAAAACAACAAAAACAAAATAGACATGCGAATGAATCTAACCACGGTAGTAGTTGGGTTGAAGGAAAGGAAGTTTGGCGACAGTGGCAGTTCTAGGCTTACCTCTAACCATGATATTAACTTCCGTACCGGTCTTATTGTAAGGCTTATTAATGTAAGCCATACCGATATTACCACCGAGCGAAGGGCTAGGAGAACCACTGGTTACCATTCCGACTAATTCATCACCAACGAAAATCTCAGAATTTTCTCTAGCGGCAGGACCCTTAGAAGTGAAACCTACTCTAACCTTATTAACAAGAGTTTTCTTGTTATTTAACTGGTTAAGAATGATGCCGGCACCATTAAAACCAGCCTTAGCACTACCTAACTCACGGCGTGATTTACCAATAAGCCAACTAAGACCAGCTTCAACTGGAGTGATGTTTTCTTCCAACTCGTGACCATAAAGACACATACCGGCTTCAAGACGAAGTGAATCACGAGCAGCTAAGCCAACAGGGATAACAATATCTGACTTTTCTTCAATAAGAGCCTTGGCGAAACCAACGGCAGCGGTAGGGTCAGTAATTGAGATTTCGAACCCATCTTCACCAGTATAACCACCACGGGATACGTGCACTTCACCAAAGGAGTTAAGGTTAAGGAAAGTGGAAGAACCAAACTTCAAATCCTTGAGATTAGTACTGGTGAACTGTTGTAAGGTTTCAGCGGCCCTGGGACCCTGAAGCGCTAAAAGGCCACCATCAATGGTTTCGCGGGTAACGTTAAATCCATTTTGTTCAATTTCCTTCGTCAAAAACGCTAAATCCTTTTCTCTACATCCGGCGTTGGTAACTACGTAAAAGGTATCCTTACCCCATTTAGTAATGATAGTATCATCGATAATACCACCCTGATCATTAAGTAATACTGACAAGGTAGAGTTAAATTCCTTCAAACCTTGAATATCACCAGGAGTGACTTTTTCTAAAAATTTAACAGCATCAGGACCTGAAATCTTGTGTTGTAACATATGAGAAACATCAAATAAGCCTGCGTTGGCACGGGTCCATTTATGAGATACCAAGTGGCTGTGGGACTTATAAAGTACGGGCATTGAGTATCCAGCAAAGGGTACCATAGTGGCATTCAAAGAGACATGAAGATCATAAAGACAAGTTTTAAGTAGTTCAGGCTCATTCGAAGTGGCAGTACTGGCTGAATATGAACGTTTGACCATAATAGCAGCAGAGTTACCATTGGTCATAGTTCGGCGATAAGCCCCAGGCATGGTGCGTGACGTACGGGAGATAAGTCTATTCATAGCGAAAGGTGTGTAATCAAAGAAGACGGAGTTGAGAGGAGAGAAAATTGTTTTAAAGTACCAATTGATGCTGTGGCTTGAAAAGATCCGGGGAAAAGGAAAAAAAACCACTTGGAATTCGGGCCTTATATACGCTGCTATGGCCATTTAGTTACTCAGTGCTCTGACACAGGTATATACTCGGTGCCGCATTTTTACATAATACTGCCCTACATATTACGAAACCCATATTTGTGTTAACCTTCACGAAATATAATTAATAAGAAAAAAGATTTGTGGTATGTAATGAGCTTCCTTACTTCTTCATGAATATCTCGATCCAATTATTAGGAGATTTGAACGTCCGTACACAAAGGTCTGTTTCTTTAACTATGCTCACAATCAAACATCAATTATTTGATCCAATAAAACACATAGCTACTTCAATTCAGCTTTGAATTTTCTATTAGACGCAGATTAATTATCTTACACATTCTCGTCTTGTCTGGTATCGAAAGTAATAAACGTAAGGGCTTTTCCGCTCTTGATGAAACGACTTTGCATAAAATTTGTTCAAGTAGTGTATTATCATATATTCCGAATGAAGTTTGAAAAGTCAAATTACGACAGGAAGCAATTTCCAAAATAATAACAAAGTAGTCTATTAAAATAAATCCCTTAGAGTATATAAGTTGATGTTTTCATTGTTACGTCGGACGGGGATTTATTTGAAAATTATTTGAATATTTGAATATTTGATTATTTGATTATTTGATTATTTTAAAATTTACAATAAAAATAAGTATTCAAAATTTTACTAAAGGATAGTAAGAAAGATATTTACTGATAAAGTTGTTTAGGAAGTACTTTATTCGCGAAATTTGAGCTTTAATCCTTATTAATTAGTAAAAAAATCTATGTATTTATAAACTGTTCATGGCGGCTCAGCGCCAGTCTTGTCCTCGTGGATATGCCGATACGGGATATACCGTGACCCAACAAAAGTACACCCTGAGTCACCCTGATTATATATGATTTCTTGTATTAGATATGGAACTATGAAAGAATAAATAATAAAAGGAGTTGCCGTTCACATCATAAAATGTGACAGGTAAACATAGCGATTACATAAAAGACATGAATTAGAATTTCAGAAGTGAAGCTGAAGATAAAAATAAAGTAAAAAGGGAAATAATGGAATAGATAAAAAAAAATACAACAGTCAATAGGATTAAATCAAGGATAAAATCCTAAAACCGGGAAGTAAAAAATGCCATCATAAGTTATAATACAAAAATTCAGTAGTCCCAATTGAAAGGAAAATAGATACAAAAGGGGAGGGCAGAATGGGGGATAAAATGGGGTAGTGTGTGAAATGGGAATCAATTACATCCATGTAAATGGATTGAGATGGCCTTAAACCACAAAAGAAGCTGGCGGCAAAAAAGTGATAAGGGGACAAGGAGAAAGAGAGAAAGACGAAGCGGAGGAAAAAAAGGAGAATTATTTCTTCATATTCTTTTTCTTTTCAATCTTTAACAACAAAGCCTTGTTGATATGAGGCAATACACCACCATGGGCAATGGTAGCTCTAATTAAAGTATCTAATTCTTCATCACCTCTGATTGCTAATTGTAAATGTCTTGGTGTGATTCTCTTGACCTTCAAATCCTTGGCGGCATTACCGGCCAATTCCAATACTTCGGCTGTTAAATATTCTAAAACAGCAGTGACATAAATCGCGGCTTTGGCGCCAACACGGACTCTGTTAGACGCGTGCTTTTTCAAGTATCTCTTGATACGACCCACAGGGAATTGTAAGCCAGCACGTGCTGAATGAGACATTGAACCTCTCGCGATATTTTCGCTAGAACCGGCTTTGCCTTTGCCACCTTTACCTTTGCCTCCGGACATAATAAACGGTGTTGTGAATATAAAATAGAAATGCGACTAACGGTTAAGCGAGCGCAATGAACGATTTATTTGAAAAAATAATCGTTGGCGAACGGTATGTGTTATTTCTGCTGACAGCCAGATTGAATGGTGAGCTGGCAAATAGGAGGTATTCGATTGTATATATGTATATGTATATATATGTAATAATATATATAAGGGTGGGTGTATATGTACCTATTACAACCCGACGTGATAGGGAGATAAAGACGTGAACTAAGACAAACTGGAGCGTAAGCGAGTAATTGACGGTTAATCACTGGGCAAGAAAATAGAATATACTGTAATGAAAATTACTACAGTATAATATATTCTCGATTGATAACGGGAAAGGCTGAAAAGTTGATAATATAATATAATATAAAAAATGATAGACGCGTGAATCGAGAAGGGAAAAACGGTTGACTTCGCGTTCTGATGATATTTGCCCACGAGAAATGGGACGATAAGGGGCGAGGTTCGAATAGCGGCTTGAGCACAGTATATGGGATATAGTGCGTATATAGTGCCGGGTGACCCTGGCCTTATATATACCGCGCAGAAATTATCGCCACCAGCGGGATCTTGCGGCGTGCCTATATATACTGCGGGATAGTGATCAGTATTACACATGTTTAGTGATGGCATATCTCTCCCGACGTTCGGCACGCAGACCCTGAGACAGGCACATTGAAACGCCGCCTCACACAACCAACACACTCATTTCTTAATACAGTACTGATTGGTTCTATTAAATATTCAAAGCCTATAACTATAATGAAGACTAATCGAACTAACACCTATTTACAAAAACTTTTTAGGAAGAGACGGAAACAAGCCAGAACAAGTAAAACTTCCAGCCTAAACCTAGTAGATAAATATTCCATAACTCATTTCAAATTAAATAAATACACGAGTATAACAAAAAATAAAAATATTTCTCGTTCATTTTTTTGATTGTTTCTTTTTTTTACGATATCAAATCATACTTAGAAACCCATACCGCCCATATTGGGGGGCATACCAGCAGCAGGAGCGGGGCCCTTTTCTTCTGGGGCATCGACAATAGCACATTCAGTGGTAGCTAAGAGGGAGGCAACACCGGAGGCATCAACGAGACCAGTTCTGACGACCTTGAAAGGATCAATGACACCAGCGGCAATCATATCAGTGTATTCACCGGTAGCGGCGTTGAAACCCATGTTGAAATCAGCACCGAATTCGTCAGTAAGCTTACCAACGACAACGGAGCCTTCACCACCGGCGTTTTCAACAATAGTTTTAGCGGGCATAGTAATAGCGGTTTGAATAATCTTAACACCGAGCTTTTGATCAAAGTTAGCGGTGGGGATGTTATCAAGGATCTTGGAAGCCTTGAGGAGAGCGGTACCACCACCGGGGAGGATACCTTCTTCAACGGCAGCACGAGTGGCATTAAGAGCATCGACGTAACGATCCTTCTTTTCACCAACTTCGACTTCGGAGGAACCACCAACCTTAATGACGGCAACACCACCTGAAAGCTTAGCTAAGCGTTCTTGAAGCTTTTCCTTTTCGTATTCGGAAGTAACAGAGTCAGCGACGGAACCTCTGATTTGTTCACAACGTTCGGCAATTCTTTCCTTGGTACCTTCACCGTTAAGAATAATAGTATCTTCCTTGGTGATGGTAATGGAACCACATGAACCTAAGTTTTCAATGGTAGCATTTTCGAGCTTAAGGTCGAATTCTTCAGTGAAGACGTAACCGTTAGTCAAAATGGCGATATCACCAAGGATATTCTTTCTGTTGTCACCGAAACCGGGGGCCTTAACAGCACAAACTTGTACTTGACCACGGAGCTTGTTAAGAATACAAGCAGCAAGAGCTTCACCATCAATTTCTTCAGAGATAATAAGTAAGGGTCTTCTGGTCTTGTTGGAGAGTTCAAGGGAGGGTAAAACATCTTGAATGGAGGAGATCTTCTTTTCAGAGAGAAGGATGAGGGGGTTTTCGAATTCAACCTTACCGGACTTGGCATCAGTGATGAAGTAAGGGGAGATGAAACCTCTATCGAATCTCATACCTTCAGTGACTTCAAGTTCATCTTCAATGGTCTTACCTTCCTTACAGGTAATGACACCTTCCTTACCGACCTTTTCCATGGCGGAAGCAATGAGCTTACCGATGTGAGCATCGCCGTTAGCGGAGATAGTAGCGACTTGGGCAATTTCTTCCGAAGTGGTAATATCACGCTTGTTTTCTCTTAAGAATTCAACAACGGCGTTAACGGCGGCTTGAGAACCTCTTCTCAAGTCCATGGGGTTACAACCAGCGGCGACATTCTTGACAGATTCAGTGAAGATGGCTCTACCTAAAACGGTGGCAGAGGTGGTACCATCACCAGCGGCTTCGTTAGTCTTGGAAGCAACTTCTTGAAGAAGTCTAGCACCCATGTTTTCAAACTTATCTTGAAGAGTAATGGATCTAGCGACGGTAACACCATCCTTGGTGATCTTGGGGGCACCGAAAGATTGTTCAATAAGAACA
The DNA here is from genome assembly GCA_030563525.1 of Nadsonia commutata. NCBI lineage: Eukaryota > Fungi > Ascomycota > Dipodascomycetes > Dipodascales > Nadsonia > Nadsonia commutata. The sequence continues at coordinate 13,901 of JAKUCD010000173.1, forward strand.
TTTCTACCTTTGGGGCCGAGAGTAACAGAGACGGCTCTGGCAAGGGTGTCAACACCTCTAAGGAGGGCAGCACGGCCTTCAACGCCGAACTTGAGCTCCTTGTGGGAAGCGTATCTGACGGATTGGCGAATGGCCGAGGTGGCGGCACGAGCGGTGGAGGGTCTAAGGGCAGCGGCTCTTTGCATTTTTGATGAAAGTATATAAAATATAAAAACGTCGAAAAATTAAAGTAATTGATGAATCAACGAGAAAAGGGAGGGAAAAAAGTGCGGGTTTGGGAAGAAAGACGGTGCTTATTAAGATATGCGGGGGTCGCTTCATCGAAATTCATGGAATTTTCCGTCAATAAAACCCCACAGCTGCTGCGGCGGCGGGTGTTTCTCGGATGCGGTGTGGGCCGGATTTTACTACTGTGTTTTGTGCGATCGATGAATTTGCAATTACTTCCAAGGGCGGCGGTTGTCATTATTCTACACGCGGCACAAGGGTTGACCGGCGAATGGGATGTATATTCGCTCTGCTCCAATAATCGCCATGACCCCGTCTGGTGAACCGGTGAATGGTAATGGCCGCCGCTGCTTCATCGGGTTTAATGCCCGCTTGGCTCGTAGCCTGCGGGAGGGGTAACCTGCGTGTTTACGACTGGCGACCCATACATAGCCTGGTTAGAGGTAGGTGCTTTACATGAGAAGCTGTTACTATTTTTTATGTTTATTACTAGATATGAAGCGAACCTACAAAGGTATAGTAGATGTACTTGCAAACCTAAGGTATAATAATGAGCTTAAACTAACAGAACGAAGATTTGGGTATTTCCTTTTTTTCTTCTCATCAGGTTCATTAACAACGTAATCAATTATCTCGTATATTTTCAATTATGATTAATTTATGAGCAACGTAAAGGCGATAATCTAGATAATTACAAATTTTTCCATTTTGTAAATATTGTGCAGATTCTAATGAGTTTATATAAATATATATTACTTTGAATCGTTTCGTATGGTTGGAAGCATCTATTCTTAGGCTTTTGGGCTCTAACTTTTCATCTAAATCGTCATAAAGTCTTTGTCGATATTTGAAGGTTGGTTTCGTGAAATATGAAACTGCAAAATCTTTTATTTCCAGCAAGAAAAAGTCGATCATTTTTTGAAGAGGATCCACCATGAGAAGTATAATAATCTACTGAATCATTTGACTTCGAATCTTCATCATCAGCAGGTTTAATCGATTTCAGTACTTCACAACCTGCAATACTTGTAGTATCTTCTAATTTGATTGAGGGATCATCGATGCAGGATTCAGTAGGTTCAATCGAGCTTGGGAGTTTACAGCTTTCGGTATTTGTATCTTCTGGGGAATTGATATAAGATGATATTTATTCAACCAGGGAAACTTGATCATTAACATCTGTATCGACAGGGCCAGATACACCATTAACATGTGTCTCCATTGGTATATTATTAGAATTTCCGGCATTCCCTGTGGCAGGCTAGCAGATGTTGGCTGTATTCACTCTAAAGCCCATAAATTATATTTTTTGGGCCAGCTAGTTTGCTCGCTCTCCCGCATTTTGTACTTCTCAGGTCATAGAAAGCACGCATGATCAACCCATACCCAAAGAAAAAATTGAATAACGAGACCATAATTCCGTCACCATAATATTTCGTAAGTAGTTCAAAGAAATCTTGTACTGCGACTGAAAGATGGAAACAGAATATTTTAACTTTTTATTCATTAAAATCAACTCTACCGTATGATAAATGCTGTTCAAATTACCACAGCTATAAAAGATTTCAGGCTTTAGCTTGATATTTTGAAAACCAATATATTTCACGCTAAATATAGTAATCCGCTGTGAGATACGCCCGAAGAGTTCTAAGCCGAGGACCGTTTTGATTCAATTCCTTTTTCTTGTAACGGTAACAAGGCGAAGCCTGGTTAAGGTTCTCTAATTTAGTTAATATGAATCGGTAAAGGCCAATAGGGGTTTGTTGAGGAATAGAGTTAAGGGATGTAATAATATATTACCGTAGCATAAGAGCTAGACTTGTAGGGAGATATATAT
>JAKUCD010000174.1:0-15910 GCA_030563525.1 Nadsonia commutata
ATTTACGGTTACCCAGGTAATGTATCTCAATGATACCAGCCTATAGGGACCCACAACAGTCGCTTGTAAATTCACATTAACAGAACTTTATTTTTATATACATGGATGCTACTTAATTTATTTTTTCTTTCTATTCTTCTTCACACTTTTTTACTATAGGGTTGATTGTCTGTTGGTTGCTATTTTCATATTTAACTGTCATCTGTTGTTATTCTTATACTTAATATGTCAATCACTTTAATATCCTAACCTTGCTTCTACCAATTCCTCAATCAGTCTATTTATTTATTCTGTTATATCTGCCATTTCCTGTTTATAGGAATTTATCTCGCTATATTTCATACTATTAATAACTGTGATCAAGTAGCATTTGAATGCTTAAATATATTGTTTATGCTTGTTGTTTTTTTTATGTCTTGAAGACAATATTCGCTCGGAAATATTCGAATGCTCTATTTTTCTCCTTATCGAATGAGTTAATCATCGATAACATAATTTCAATGAATGTGATAACTATTTATGATATATTATAGGTAAATAAGGGTGTAAACTATAAATATGCAGCTCTATATTGCTGTCCACAAGTGTGGATATATTCGCCTAATTCCTGAATATTAAAGACATTGAAATTAGGTTATGGATTAAGATGAGACTCAACAAGGACATTTGATCAGTTCAATAATATGGAGCAATCTAAAACGATAAATATTTTCTCTAGAACCTTATATCCGGTAAATGATGTATCTCTTGCTAAATGCATTTGAACATCTGATTAGTTATCACTTCATGCATATAGATATTACCCGCATTTTCGATTCGCTGAATAGATTGTCTCTTGAAACAGCATATCCTTTCCTCCGTATCATAAACGAAGTCCACGAATTATGAATAATGGAAATTTGCAGCCATGGTAAATGTTACCCGGAGAATTGAAAAGTCGGTGTATGTGAGTAGTGTAACAAATTCCCATAACTGAAATACTATTCTTTCTTATTATAAACAAAATCCTAGATGGTTTTCACAAATCAAAAGTAAACTTTCGTTAATCTTCAAGCTGATTGCCGAAAGATTGAACAATAACTTAGGAACTACAAAAAGTAACCATTATTGTGAGGAATGTGACCAGAAGGTACGTGATATAAAATCATGATGAGCCGAATGTCAAACGTATTATATAGCCTCTGCACATAGATCATTTGCATCTTAATTAATTTCGCAGTGTATGCTATAAACAGATATGAGTTCTGGGAACACGTTTCAGAAAGTTTCTTAGTCTAATTAGAAAACTAATCGGAAAATTACAATATCTTTTGAGAAGTATGAATTCTGATATTTATACTTACTAGGTTTCTGCAATTATTATATATCAATTAATAACAAAATTGCAAAAAAAAAAGAGAGTAATATGAAAGATGCACACATCAGGTTTTCGTATAAGAGCTCATTCACAGCTATTGACAAGCCAGGTTAAGAGTATAAAAGATAAAATGAAACTAAAAGCCGCTATGTAAATAAATACAGGAATAAGAACATTCGTGAGTCTGTAGGTGTTCGAGTTCTTATAAGCGGGTATTATTATGGAAAAAACCAGAAAACCGTTTATTCCAACAGATAAGCCATTTTCAAAACTTATAATAGTAACCATTATACATAGTCAACAATAATGATTCACAAACTTGGATAATAAAAATGAAAGTTTGAGTTTTCAAGAAACGGGAGAATTAATTACGGAATTATAGGAATGGCGGAAAATAATCACTGCGAAGAATGAGAAAGCAAATAAAAAAACGGAAAACAGATTCAGATCGATTCTAAGAATGGGTTTAAATAAGGGCAGAATTTGTATTCAGAGTGGTCTGAGAAAATGGTATAATTGGAATTGCTAAGAACAATAATATTCTGAATATTGAGACATTAAGACATGAGTGCATAATTAGTTCTAAGGTACCCCGAGATATGGAGATAAGATACACGGAGTAAGAACATCTGCTTGGATACCAACTAATTTCTTCAAAAAGAAGATACGGAGTGATGATCCATTTATGGAAATTTACCATAGAATTCAATTACCAAAATATCTATACGTTATTCTGTGACGTTATTAGGGTAACCAATAGATACATTTTCCTATCATTAAAAAGTTTACACGTGTAGATTCTTTCAAAAGCTAAATGAATAAATTAAATGCTTGTTCCGGGTTAATAGAGATTCGTTTCTAAAAATCAGATGACGATTGCATATATTGCATTCCATGTTCCAAAAATCAGGAATGATTCATAAACATAACGCAATTAAACTTAGTTATGCTCGCCATATCTAAAACAGAGGGTGAAACTACTAACACAAAAACGGAAAGTCAGTTTAAAAATGAAATAACAAGTACAAGCAACAATAAACTCCAAGATTCTTCGGAGAACAACCAAAAATGCATATGAATTATAACTAATATAAATTACACTCCCAGGATATAATAAATAAAGATTTAATAACAACTGGTCAGGTGAATTTAAAATATTCAACGGTAAAGTGTATTCGACGGGTAGCATGTAACAAAACGGTGATAGGCACCCAAATACAGAGTATATGTGTATCGTGATAATAGAATGATAACCCGAAATTATGGTGTGTATCAAAACTTCACAAATTGATTTCTACTAAATTCATACAACAACCCTAGAAAACGATCAACAAATAGTTCAGGTATAATTATCAAAACAGTCAGTCAAAAAGAATAAAATAAATTAATTAGGATAACGAAAAAAATCACGACCACTCACCCTTTATAAAGTGAAGTAAATGCAACTAACACATCTTTGAATTCGAAAAGATAAAGCTAGCACGAAAGTTATATCTTTGGAAATTGATAATGTTCAGGTGATGTAAGGCGGTATTCTTTTCACACAGGCACATGAAGAATTAATACCTTCTCCAATAGTCCAATAATAAAATTTTCAACCCAGGTCATTTTAGGTTAATATCAATGCAATGTAATTCCCAAGATACCACATATTTTTTCATCCAGGCAACCATCACTCTTCCATAACAGAACATGCTTATCAACATATCTAAAAAAAATATAGCGAATCTGGTAAAAAAAAAAAATAAGATATTAAACACCACAAAATAAAATTGAATAAATCAGGTAAAAGATCTATTAAAGTATATAACAGCTTAACAAATAATTAAAATATTTCATAGCATCCTACCGTGATTATTGATGTTCCAGTATTATCGGTAATTTTTAGTGTTTTTATCGGGACTTTTTCATCATCCAGGTTTCCAGTATAATTCGCCATTGGGAATTGAATCTAATTATTAAAATTAATCAGATATTAGGCACAAAATTTTTCAAATATCAGAAAGATAAGAAGTAAAACATAAATTAAATATTTAATACTATGACGGCCATAATATTCTAATGATAAATTGCCTAAAAATCCTTGTCCCTATTATTCATCCTTGTTAGGCAATAAAAAAATAAATAATATTCGCTAAATAATTTGCTAGTGTAAAATTAGCAAATTGAACAATATATTGAATTTATCAAATTTGGCAAATTCTTGTTCATGCAGTTTTCTATTTTTATAGTATTAACCCAAAACATTTATCCGGTAAAAACAAAATTCTCTTCTAGCCAATGGTAATCACATCCCATTTAATAGATGAAATAAGCGGGGATAACCGAGCACCAATTTCAAATTATGAGAAAAAATGTTTCACAAACTTTTACAAAATTTTGGGATTAACGACTTAATTCCATAATATAATTTTACAATTTACAAGATAACCAGATATCAGAAAATATTTCATTCAGTATCATTAGGATATTTGAATGTTAACAATTATACTTCTTCAGATTAGGCTAAATTAAATTAGATATATAGGAGATATACAATATAATGTCAAAATGTTTACAAACCAATTATCGTTTTTCTTCCAAAATATATACTTCTCGTCTAAAACATAGTTATAGGCGAATAAATATATTTCCCCTTATTCTTCTTTCAGGTAGCAAAAGATGGCTCTGTTCTGGCAGAACTTTGTGGGTTCTACAAGCTAGCCATACTCATCTAAAAATTTATACAACGGGATTACAATATATTGTGATAGGTTGATATATTCCGGATACTGAAAGCGGAGAAAATAATGGACTCTTCATAATTATCAATCTTCCAACCAATCTGCATTTTAATCTCAAATACCAAATTTTACTAGATTAAACTAAAGGAAAGATAATTATCCCACTTGAAAGATACAATAAAATGTTAACCAATGGTTGGTATCAACCCGCGGCCCTGGCGGACGAACATAATTCAATCAAATTATGAAGAATGAATTCGACTGAGAGGAAGCAGCAAGACCAATTATTTCACCAGCCTCTACCGTCGTCAAGACATTATTCTGTGTAGGTGACGCATATTCATGGTGTTGAACTGGTTAGCTCACTAAAGGTACAAGAAAATAATAATCTCTAGACGGTATAATTCAATTTAAAATTATTTCCGCTTTACCCATTATTTATTTCCAAATCAAATAAAATTAGCAGTTCCATATTTTCAAATATTTACAAATATATAGCAATTCTAAGGTGGTAACTTAACATTAGCACAATTTTGGATAATATTACAAGAGAGTTAATATAGGAAAACGAAGAAACACGGACCTAAGAATATAATGGTTTCTTTTCTTACATTATGTTGTTGATATGAATATTTTACTCGATGGTTATAACCAAACAATATATAATCCTCATTTATATTCAAGTATTCAGTATATCAGTGTGTAGAACCTGTTAGGGTAGGATGAGACACCTCAAAATCAAATAATTATTCAAATACTTTATCAAAGTATACCCAATTAAACAATATCTCATGGCTTAATAGCTCAATCATGGGGGAAACATAAGTATGGGTGGTATTTTGGTTCTGTTCTTAACCTCCATTTTTTTTTAGCCATTATACATCATCAGTCCTATTAATTTCCAGTGGTATTATTAATTAAATACAACTTATATATCCCTAAAAAATCAATAAATTGGTTGTTATCCATGAAAAACTTTTCCAAGCTCTAAATTGATGCCATGGATACAACTTCTTCATTTCCGAAGATGCTTAAAGCCATAGGAAAATGGGTTAAACTATTTCCAATATTTTGAGTCCTTAAAAAGTGTTTATTATATCCTAGTAGAGCTGGCGATATATTATTTTATTTGATATATTATTAATCTTTAAGCAATTTTATTTCGTTTTCCAATATTTCATGACCCTATTGGTATATGGACCTGCAGAATGTTATAAAACAAAAATGCCAATAAACTGTATTTTTAAAATTCAATATTCACTCTGTATTCAAATATTACGAGGCCAAAGAAATAAGAAAACAAAAATGAAAAAAGGGATTTTAGCTTCAGGCAAAATATTATTTTCACTTCACAGCATCATCAATATTTGATCCGCTAGGTTGATTTATATCAGTCCGGATTACTTTCTGTCATTAATATAGATTATAACTAACTTGAAATATTCAATCAATTATATATTTTACCTATCATTTTTCAATTAATATTCCTCGGCATATTCTTATATCTCATCAATTCGGTCGTGCATTGATTCTTGAATAGTAACATGTTCTCCTCAACTGGGGAACCCTTGGCATAATCTGATTAGTATATAATCCATTAATAATAGGAATCGAATCCTTAATTATCTAATCTAAGCATGGAACAGCTCACCACATGGTATTCTTACCTCAGGCTCAAATTTGTTATTGTATTTTATAATACCAAAATTCCAAAAGATGATTTTCAAGGATAATCCCGGGGCTCGGCGTTTAGATGGGACATAATACTTTTTTAGTTCAAAATTCCAGTAGGGATATCATTGGACATGCCTTTCGAATCAGCGGTAGAATATTTACAAGTATTTCTTTAAACATAATTCTTATTCAAAAGATTCCAGCTACAAGTTAGCATTTCTCTGTTCTACAAGATCATCGGGACCCAAAGTTTCGTACCCCATTAATTTGTTCCCTTTTTTTTCGAGCATCTTTCAATCCGAAAATTTAACGATTGTTTTATGTCTAAAATAAGTATAGAATCCGTTCTTTAGCATTTTATTTACGACTTTACGAATTATTCTTTAGAAAAATGAACATATTTTAAGTTTGTATTCTGGCCTATTTGAAAATCAAATTTGGCTATATTTCCTAACTCGGATATTTATATAGATTTATTTATCAAGACGGTTATTCAGCTTAAAAAAATTAGTACCATTTGCAGCACGAACATATTTCAACTTGGAATAGTTAGCTAAGGTAAGTCACCAACCTCACCCACATGGATTGATCATGTTATCACCTAGGTAACTTTCTAACAATACAACTTAACTGGTTTTCCTGTGCGGAGAACACTGTCATATATTTTCATATGTTTTTTTTCATCAAATTGTTATGACGTGATGGATATTTGCTCGACCTCTTGGTTGAATTTTTGATCCTTATATATCATTAATAGAAATTGCGATTGGGATTGTAGGTTCATAAAATAACTTCATTTCCTAAAAATATGTTCGAATTGTCTACTCTTTCTGATGTATAATGAATGATATTCTTCCTTAAATCAAATTCCCTTTCCCAGACTAATTCATAATCTAATGAGAATGATTCTCATCGCAAGAATTGATGGATATTAGATGACAACTATATGCAAATCTTCCATCCTAGAAATATTTTTGATCGGCTTCGTAATAAAAATTTATTGTGAATCGTGCGTTTCGTTTATTGATTTCTAATGAGTACGTTAACTTCGCCTGGTCAAGTTGTTTGGGCCTTTGCCTTGGGTTTATAGCTTTAAGTCATCATTGAAAGTAAAAAACGAATATTAACTACAGCAATGAGTCTGACATTGGATAAATAGAAGTATTGTTTTCAAAAAGAAATTCAATAGGTGTATACGCTTGTATTAATACTTTCTATTTGGAGGGTCCTTAGATATATTTAATTTCCGTACTCTGTATATTGCGGGTGCACTAGTCTTGTTCTTTTAGTTATATTTAATTCCAACATAAAACAGCGTGACAATAATTTTTTGAGCGTTTTCGCAAAATAGACGAAGCTGCAGTTCTGGCTGAATTTTCAGTTCAATTCCTCTTTTTCAACTGGTAATTATTTTGTCAAATTGTGCATCTCTCAATGGTGACAATTATTAAATCCATTACGAATAAGAGTAATTTTTTATTTGAATCCCCATTAAACAATTTTTCTGTTTTGAAATAATCCACAAATTTTTTGATGTTTGTTCTCTCCTAAAGAACATTATAATAATCTTTAGAACATCCGTATAGTTATTCAATTATACAAAGTGGTTTTACCATAATATATATACAATCCATAAAAAAAGGTTTTCCCAATGACAATTTCTCATTCGTTTTGAAATTTTATAACTGTTTTATATGTTTTGTGGCGCATATTGGTGTTTATATTTCTCATTGTTTACTGGTTTTCAAACTTGTTTGAATATGCCCCGTATGTTAAAGGAAGTTGATTAGGTAACTGTATTTTTATCCCGAACACTTTTTGCTAGCTGTCCCAATTTTCCAATATTATATCATTATTATTAGAATCTTTTGTCATCTCTGTTGTTTAATATATAACGTCCTGGATATATGTCACTTTCTTTCATAATTACTTTTCGGATCATTAATTTTTAGCGCAAATCGTACTATCTGGGAATACGTCCCAGGAAACCGATAATTTATTAGGAAATTACTTTGAACCTTAAAATATTTTTTGGATTTATACATACTTCTAAGGTTTTAAATCACCGACTTATCCAATGCACAACCTAAATTGCTATGACCAATCTGATCTACTGTGGGATGAATTGTGAATAATTGAGAACTATTTTACATATATCTATTTAATGGGTTTTAGTTCCGGTTCTAATTCTTGAACCTATGTGATATTATATTCAATTCATACGATCGTTTTTAGGTTTTTACTATCATCCAATTCTTAGCCGGTCTAAAACACATTTGCACAAAAGCTAAAGACCGTCGACAGTGCCATTTTTATATGTTCAAAAAAATTGGAGGATATATCTAGGGTTAAAATTAATATCGTTCACACTTATTATTTGTCGTATCTCCATGAGTATTGTTATATTGAATATGACTTTTGTGAGATGGTTCTTTGTAGCATTTTTTGATTTCATCTGTATAAGCAGCGCCATCACAAGTTTGGTTTACTGCAAATGTGCAAGCTTCAAACTTCTGGCTCCAAATAGCTATAATTTCGAATTTGAGCTGATAGACAGGACTGGCTGTTAAATAGGGGGGTAGAATACTGTAGAGTCAAGTGTATGATTATTAATTTATCAAGAAGGACAGAATTCCCTGGCGGAGTAATATATTTGGTAAGACAGGATATGAACTTTTTTTCAATCTGTGCGATAGTCTATGAGGCATCCTTCGTTGATGCTCTCGGCGTTGTACGTATTTTGGGAATGGTTATTCAATGTTTTTTGGAGTATTGTATATTAAAATAAAATGCCAGCTTTTTGATGTCTTCTGTATTTTAAATTTCAAACCAAATAATTGGGATAATTTCTTCAAGCTAAATCAATATTGGAAGTGGAATCCCATTATGCTCTTTCTTTTCATAAGTGATAGAAATATTCGCTTTTTAATATATTTATTGCAATGTTAATTTGAATAGGATTGCGTTTCTGAGTAGATAAAAGCTGAACCCGAGGGTTTGGTGATTGTTAGAAATTTATTTCCATTAATTGGTCACAGAATCAGAGCAAAGAATTTGAATTTTAATTATTATTGATCAGCTATTGTACGGATTTCGAGGCACATTATAAACATTTCTCAGTTTCAGATTCGTTACTGCATAAGATTCGAGAGTATGGGTACTGTAAAAAGTGATATACTTTGCATGGTGTGGATGCTGTAAGGGGTGATATACTACACATGCTATCCTATTGCCTCTAAGTTTAACAGTATTCACAAGAGTGAATAAATTGAAGGTATAAAATCAAGGAGTAATTATTCCTCCGTCATACTTTTATTGCAATCAACCGATATAATCTGATAGATTTCATCATCAACCTTAACTTATACAAGTCTACCTCTACTCCTTTTTTGCGCCAAATTAAAATAGATGACTAGCAAACTAGATTTTGAAAGATGTTACTGGTGTAGTTGTGATTTTATAGCACGTAAATAGCTGTCTTGGCTAATGGTTTCAAATTGCTTGTGGTTGCGTTCTTAAATTCAAAGATGCGGGATAATGGCTAAAAGATGAAGCATGAGATTCAGAATAATGCTGAATGTGAATCTATACAGCTGGCATGCAATATCCTTAATTAGGTCGGGTGGGAGAGAGGGATATAGTTAAACAGGTAACTAAACTTTTCTCTGAAGTAAGTAGATATAATATGAAATTTATTATTCTCATGCTTCACCTTGAGTCTAATAATGATTTCTAGTAATCATCTGATATAAACAATTGTTTGAATAATCCTTCTCCTCCAGTGTATTGGGTCTATTTTGATGAATGTCCATGATCCTTTAAACTATTTCCTCTGAGGATTACGAAAGTTTATGTCTAATAAAATACTAGGTACGGTTTAGCGGATCACGTGCTGCTCCACCCAAAACTTGGATCTCGGAGATAATGTGAGAATCCTAAGGCTCTTGCTTAACAGAGATCAAGTTTATTATAAATTTCATTCATAGTCATCTGTTCTTAACGCAGAAAAAGGTGCAGAGTAGAGTCGTAAACATGTTATTGAGTTTTATATAAGTAAATCAGTTACTTCACTTGACACAACAGAAGATAAATACTGCCTATGTATTCTTTACACTTTATCCCGCACCTTAGACACGGGATTTTCATGTTTTCGAATACCTTAAATTACGAAATTCTTACTTGAAAACGCCGTTATTCGAGGATCGGTTCTTTATCCGACGAAGCTCATACTGAGCCCCTCAGGTGTGAATATGTATTTGCAGATAAGACGATGAGCGGCTCATCTTCAGGTTATGGGTACTGTAACCCGGAACGAGTGCCAGTATACATTAGGTTCAACTTACAGCAGTGGCCGTAACCACCTATTGAAGTATGATTCCTTTTATAACATCAATACAAGATTAAGTCACTGATTGGTAAGTATCTCTAACATTAATGAACGCTGATACATACTACGTACTTAGTTTCGATAAACGTGTATCCAGAGCATATATATTCTTTCTTCTTGATGGAATTAACTATCTACTTGTTAAATAGGAGCCGCAATTCATAAACCAGTGAAGGGACTTCATTCTGAGTACGCGATAAATAAATATGGTAAAAGGCAAATATTGTTTGCAGATAGCCCGGATAAGTAGAGAAGAGATGATTATTACAACTTTATCAAATAGAAAAAGATTTGGAAAGGGATATATAAAGTAGGTCATTATATTTAGAAAATTTAATAAAGCAAGTTAAAATACTAGAGGTTTATTCGATACAGAATTACATGCCTAGAAATTTGGATCCAACTCGGAATTACATGCCCCATTTGTTTTCTCAATACGTTAAGCGAAGGTATTAAAATAAGAAGTATGTTTAATATTGAAATACAAGTTTCCTAATGGATGACGGCCATAACAACTTATTATATTTATTATTATTAACAAAAAATCGGGCTAGTCGTATTATCTATGAAGATGCATCCTTAGCGACTTTGTGGCGAAAAGATAAAATATCCTGGCTTTACAGTTGAAAGCCTTTAACTGTATAATTCGGTTAACCAGTTACAAAATTTGTAACAGTATAAATGAATTTAAAGTCCTGGTTTCGATTAAGTCAGCAAATCCATACCCTACAGTTTTCAAAACGGAAAATGTTATTTTTATCACGCACCAGAACTAGTTATCTTTTTTTATCAAATGCCTTACCAATTTTAGATTGTCGCCCACATCTTTTATTACATAGCCTTCATTAAATAACCCTCCTGGATTTTTATGCGGGTCCCCCTTATATCGTGTACCAAAATTCGTAAATGCATTTACTCGTCTTTTGTTTTTAATCTCATACCTCACTTATCTAGTTGCTTACCAACAACCACTATATAAATTGTTATTTTATTCTTAATATATCAATTATTGCGTCCTTCATAATCTCAATATATACTGTTATACTCTCTCCCAAACAACCTCCAAATATTTTATTGTGTTCTTTTCCCTCCAGTTATTCAAACTCCTCTCATTATGTTTAATCAAAATAGTTTTGGCATCAAGCTCTCAAACTCTCTTAGTATTGATTACTTGATTGTTTGCAAATTTCGCCCAAGTGAAAAACTTTTAGCCTCTTAATTAAATCTGATTCAGGAAAATCCAGTCGCAAGAAGAAAAGATACAAAATAATTATCTATAGGGTGAGATGCGGTCATCTCTTCCTCCAGGGATGCCGTATGCTGTCATTGTTAATAATAATTACCTTCGCGGATGACTTAAAGCGAATAGTTTGAGCTCAGGCAAGCCAATGTGAAGAACGAAAAACGGGATAAACAAAAATATGAGTTTATATGGCAACAATTGTTAAATTAGTTGATACTTACCAAATGAATTGCATTGAGGTAACCACTGAAGTATACCAACATTTGTAATAATTAATTTCAATAATTATATTTGTGCATGATTCTATCTTTTTTATACGAATAATATCTTACATCCTACCTATTTATTTTAGGTCTCACTTTTTCACTAATCAAATTTTCATTTATTGGTTGACTGATACATTGCCATACAATTTTCAGCATACATGCCACAAAATTTCAACTATCTCAGATCATTAATTCGTATAGAAAGATTTCTTCACCTCTTCGATTTGTTGAAATTTTTCATTTTCTAAATATTCGGTCATAATGATTAAACATGGAAACTCCTAACACTTAATTGTTTAAAAAGGCCATAGTCTCTGTATCTATATATTCTTTCTTTTACCTATACTTTATTCCTCTTGTTCGCTACTAATTTAATAGCAATATAAAATGCTTAAACACCGAGCTGCTTTCTTTTTAATATATCAGTTTCGCTATCCTCTTGATCTATCCTGTTATTGTTTATTGACAAATATATTGGCTTATAATATAATCTCTTAAACTCTCTCATTTATAGCGTTCTTAACATTATCTTTGATTAACTTAAACTCCACTTATAATATCTCAATACCTTCATCAGTCAAGCTCTGAGATTCTCCCAATTTTATTGTATTCTTAGTCGGCTAAGACATAATGCATCAGGCCTTAAACTATCAATTCTTGAAACAAGGTTCTCAGAGTTTCCCACAAGAAAAGAATTTAGTGTCTCATACTGAATTACGTGATAATTGATATGAGTTCTTATTAAATGGCTTATAATAGCATAGCTCATATACACATGAATAGTATATAACTGGGTTAAAGTTCAAAGATTAGTGAAAGAAAGACGTCGGTCCACATTTTTATACTCGCCCACTCAGTAAGATTTTCATTTAAGAAATTTACAGCCCCTTTAGATAGATTATTTGTTTACTTTTTATGATATATGAGAAACATACATTAAATCTTTCCGAAATCATTTCGAACTGTTTTTCCTAGTTGTGGAATTATCTGGAAGCATACAACATCAGTCAAGTTGATACTGTCTCCAACGCAATATGTACAAAAGTTAAAACTTTGGGGCGGGCAAGGCTAACCTGGTTACCCGGTGATACAGATTAATACGTAAGTAAGAAGTATAAATACAAGTATTTATGATAACTGGGAATTAGTAAATATTAATCAATTACTAATTACATGCATTACTATAGTATCCAATAATAATTTACTCATTAGCTTTTATCCCTTTTTTTTGAGTTCAGATATCTCCTCTGACTCAGCCCAAGTCTGAAATATGTGAAAATATTTGAATAGATTCTATGTCGATCGCCCCATTGAATGTATGGAACCACCCTTTTCTTTAAAATCCTCTTTTGTACACGAGTTCTTGTTCTGATTTGTACTCGAAATTTAGTTTTGAGATTGAATCAAGTTTTGAAATTAATCAGTTTAATTGTGATAAACAAATCATCGGAGTTAATGCCTTCCTAGCTTATTAATGACATTATTATGAAATCACTTGAAACCTCACAACACTAAGATGTTGTTGCAATTTTTTTTTTGTATCCATTGATATCTATTCCCTCGGTCATCTTTTTCACCCTTTTTCTACTTCTCTTTGCTTAGATTGTCACTAAGCAAATACTTTACCCGGAAATACATTTATTTCTTTTTCAATCTATAGTGTTATTTTTTAAAATCTCAATCCACACAGTCACAACGTCTTGAGCAGCCTTAAACTCATACTGATGTGGCCACTCAATCAAACTGGCGCCTATTTTACTTTATATTATTACCAGTTAATTCAAACTTTAATTTTTATCGTTGGGTTTCGCAGTTTTTTATAGTTAATATGTCGTGTTGATATCGGCCTATAGGAACTCACAATACCCAAATTCACATGCATGTTCCTAATTTTTTCATCTATTTACGTGGGTGTTTAGAAACCCTATTTTGTTTTTTATATACTCTTCATTTAGTTAGTCACTATAACAACTGCTCTCTGCTGGTGGCTATTTTTATCTAAAACCGTTAACTGCTGCTTTTTATCAGCATGTCAACCTAATATTTAATATATAAATTGTATTAACACCTTAACTCTATAATTTCTCAATCAATATATCCTTGTCTATCTATTATTTCTGGTTTATATGAACATCACTTGAGATATTTTCTACTACCGGTAGCTCTGATCCAACTCCCGAACTCTCTTTCAGTTGTCTGATCATTACATCACATCGATACATGGTCAGAGAACGCGCAGCAATTAGATTCTTATGCACGATATATTTATGTATCTTACACATATGACTACTTTCACCCTTATTTTTGTATCTTTTCTTGTTCTTTTTTTAATCCCCCTTCTTTTCATGGTATTCCCTAGATATTTCAGCTCATACCGTTCCTTCGTATATGTGAAGTCATTTAACAACTACTCGATTAGCTAGCATATTATTTTTTTGACATATATCCAATCACACTAGTATTTATTATATCGATTTCTTTTTTCAAAATTTACTCAAATAGTTCCTTTGCTTATCTGTTACAATTCACTTAAGCAGCTTCCTCCCTTATCTGTTCCAATCCTCCCAAAAAGATGGTCAATTAAAACACTGTTTGGAAGATTATGACAGTAGGTTTAGCAGAAAATGTGTGGTAAGAATGATAGATGGGTAGAATATTGAAATTAAAATAGTAAAGTACAATGTAGCGTTGTATGGCCAATCAAGGAATTAACCAAACAATATGAGATGTAAAGAATTAAAACAAGATAGAATTTGAATGAGATATTATTGACTATCATGAGTTCCATGATATTTGTATTATGAATGGAAGATATCAAAACCATAGTTCCTAAAGTAATTGGTAAACCATAATAATTAGGGCTTTCTGTTATTTGGGTGATGGCTGTAGTTATAATTTATTCCAACTAACAATTTTTTTATCTTTGGAGCTCATAACTGTGGAAGCTGTTTAGTCTTGTTAGCGCAAGTAGCTTCAGGCTCGTGTTTAGTGTTGGACGACATAACTGAAAGTAAAAACGAGGATTTTCCCAACAGTAGCTCTATTATTTATTGTATAAAGAATACCGAATAGACGTGTTGAATACTGTATAGGAAAGTATGCAGTTTTAAATTAATTAACAACAGATATCCGATAAGGTTAAATGATATCTCTGTACATACTACGTATGAGATATTTAGCGTCTTAAAGATACACATCGACTCGGTAAATACTGTAACACTTCAATTGGAATCCCCATTAGACAAGAAACTACATTTGAGAGTGGATGAATGAGTGTCTGTGATACATATGTGAGCGGTATCTATGTTAGCTGTTCCAATTTACATTCCAGAAGATTGAAGTTATAACCCGAAAGTCAAAAGTAAAATAACTTACCAGATTCTAATGCTAGACTTTGAAAAAATATAAAGGAATACTGTGGTAATACGATAGAAGTATTGATTAACACATTTCATAATATATATTGTTCGGGCAGTTTCGATATATTCGGTTAACAATATCAACTATTACATAAAGATTTCCATACAGCCATCCCTGTTCTGGTTTCTCTTCGCCAATGAAATATTTCTCTGAAGAATCTCCTTTAATCAATCATTCTAATGAACATTTTCACAGCTGTTTCAGCTTTTCTTTTCAATCTAACTGTTTCATCACCTCGTTACCATCTTTACTTACGACTCAAGCGTGATATTTTACAATTCTAACTCTCATTGATGGGCTTTCACACTCTTTCATTCTTTTATTCACTTAGCATTGAAAAACGCAATAACTTACTAATCACCCTATGAGAGTTTGTGAGTTCGGTCGCAATCGTAAATGTCATAAAATATCATAGGAGTTTAGAAACCAGGAAAAGGAGAGAACCGAATATGTTGAGAGCTTAGTGAATTATAGGAATGAAAACAAAAGAGGATAAAATAACCACGTATTTAGATACAAAATAAAAACGTACATGAGCAGTGTTGTGAGGTTTATTAGCATTGCATCGTTATAGCACAATAGTTCGGCTGCCATTTATCTCAATACACCTTTCATTACATATTAAGAATCTAGGGCAAAATAATAAAACGAAATTAATTGAAAGTGCTCAAGCTAATTTCACGGGCTGGCAAGTTGCAAAAAGGTTTGATTCGACCAGGATCGAACTAGGGACGTTCTGCGTGTTAAGCAGATGCCATAACCTACTAGACCATCGAACCAATATTGTGATATCTCTGGGATTCGAACCCAGGCCTCCGAAGAGATCAGGACCTTAACCTG
>JAKUCD010000175.1:0-15725 GCA_030563525.1 Nadsonia commutata
AAATTCACCGTTGCCATCGGTGAGCCCCCGGTTCGATTCCGGGCTGGCGCAATTAGATTGACGCGGTGGCTCAACGGTAGAGCGTTCGATTCCAATAAAGTTCTCTTTGGCGGTATTATCGAAAGGTTGCTGGTTCGATTCCTGTCTGTGTCAAATTCTTTTTTCTTGACGCGATTTGTTACTATTAGTTTTGAATTACGCTTGATGAACATACTGGTGATTATACATCGTTTGGGTCTTTTTTTGGCCATCGCCCGGCATTTAGAATCAGGAGAGAAATATAAAAAGTTAAATAACTAGTTAGTGAGACCCAAATGAGAAGTGAAACTCGCTATGAAATAACGAGAATGGAGAAGGATAATATATCTCGATGTGTATATTATGGAGCTTAAAAATCGTTAGGCAAGATGATATAATTTCCTACTTTATTGGGGATGAAAAAAAGACCAAAGAGTGTTTGCTGAAATTAAAGTTTTTGTTTCTTCAAAGCTGCTTTCAGTTTTATTAATTTATCTGCAGATACAACACTTTGCTTTCACTTTGAAATTATCACAATTACCACAATTTATAGATTTAAAGTTAATTGTGATTAGCACCACATAACAATCGCAAACAACCAGAAAAAACACAATTTGATTACTTGATATCACATTATCTACCGCCAATATATTTTCTTCTATGTGATAAAGAGTTGAAGCATTGGTGATATGGTTAATTGCCTGAGATTTGTTATGGGAGGACCCATCGTTGGAATTGTGGCTCATACGCTGTTATTCGAATAACCCTAATTCTGATGCCCACCTTTTTTCCCCAATTTTGAGATGGAAAAACAAGGCAATATTTCAATGAAGTGAAAAATACGAAATTAACGTTTACAAATAAATAAAATAAATAAAATAAATAAATAAATGGTTATAATTTAAAGAGATTTGTTTGTTAATAAAAACATAATAATATTTTATTTTATTTTTTGAGTTATATGACAAGTATTGGGGAAAGGAAAAAAGGTTAGATTAAATAATCTATTCTTCAGAAACTAAAGCTTCTTGCTTTTCGGCAACTCTTTGAGCACGTCTTTCACGGGCGGCTCTGTTCTTGACACGACGGGCTTCAGCTTCATCCTTAAGGGCCTTTTCACGGGCAGCTTCGGCCTTGGCCTTGATAACGTGTTCGATAACGGCACGCTTGTGCTTGAAGGCATTACCCTTAGCGAGCTTGTAAAGTTCGTGGTAAAGGTGCTTGTCGATCTTACCTTGAGCTCTGTACTTCTTAAGAAGTCTTCTGAGAACACGAAGTCTTCTCATCCAAAGGATGGTAGAAGGCATACGGGCTTCAGAAGTACCCTTTCTCTTACCGACACCAGTGTGACGACCGCCAGCCTTAGCGAGCTGAGTAGCTCTAGCTCTAGATCTGGAGTGGATGGTTTGGGGCTTCTTGATGACAAGACCATCAGCAATAAGCTTTCTAACGGTTTGACGAGAATTAGCAGTAGCAATTTCGGTGGCTTCGTTGGGATCTAACCAGATCTTTCTCTTACCAACACCAAGGACAGCGGCGGCAAGACGCTTTTGAGTACGGAGGTTGGCCATCTTAAAGTTCGATTTTTTGTTGAGTCCGGCAAAGCTAAGGTCAAAAGAAAACGGAGAGGGAAAAAAGAAAAAGGGTGCACTCACTAAGTTTTTTTTCCGGGTTGACAAATTTCACACTTCATGACTAAGCGGATCTCCTCTCCTCCCAACCCCAACCCATAAATTAGGGCTAACCGCCAGTTAGGGTTTAAGCGTGAATGTCCCAATTAGGCAAGAGGGCCTGAGGGTGCGAAGAAATAACCAATATCAATTTATTCGCAGATCTGGGGTTGAGAGTTTGGTGAATGTGAATGGGGGACTCTCATTGTTTGGGTTATGGCTGGCCCAGGCACTGGTCTGCCGTCGGGATTCGGCTTTCGCCGTTTGGCTATACCGAATGGCGCTTCAAAGAGGTAGGACTGTGATATGTGCAGTATCAGAAATATTTAGTTAGTGGTTAGCATTAGTCAGGACAATACGAATTAGCTACAAATCGGTATATTGTGCGAGTACGAGCGTATCGAAAGTGTGGAATGTGAAGGGTTATTGTATAATAATTTATTATACATGTAATGGGGTAGTATACATAAGGTGGGTTCTACAACTAGTTTAAAGGTAAATAGTAAAAGTGAATAATAAATACCCATGATCATTATTTTGGGTTAATATTCTAAGTATCTATCACTCACACCGAACTCTTAGCTTCGCCCAGAGTGGGGTATATGATTGAAGATCTAGAAATGAATGAAATCATCGCCATTCTCAAGACCCGTGGTATCGCTGTTACCTTCCAGAGCATCAGAATCGTACTCGGAATCATCAGAGTTTACTTCTTCCTGCTCTTGTTGCATCAGCTTACGTTTGTAAGCCTCAGCATTATTGGGCGATGGCTTATGCATCCTTTGAGTTTTAGCGGGAACCGTTTGTTCTATTTCCACCACATCCTCATCCTCATCTTCGTCATCGTCATCGTCATCGTCATAGAGTCCCAGCGCCAATTGTTCAACATTGATAGCTCGATTCTTTTCATCGGCGACTGATTTGCTATCTCCATTAATCTTATCATCTTCTTCTAGCTTATCTTGATTGGCCCGTATCACATGTTGTAATTGACATTTTTCTAATGGACAAGATCCTTTCTCTGAAAATTCAGGACATTCCCAAACATGCCTCAATTTACAATCCTTACCCTTGTCACAATAGCCCACTAAGGCGAAATCGCGACAGACCTTGGCACCTTCATTCACCTTGATATGGGTATAAGGACAGTTTTGGTTAGTACAACTCCCGTGAAGGAAATGTAAACACAGAGGTGAGTTATTAGCGGTAGGGGTATGACTTAATAAGCAACTGGATCCGCGGGTACATTTGTCTCTTAAGAAGAATCTGCAGATAGCTACATGTTTTGGATCATGAGAAAATGGACAACTATTCCCGTTTCTGCAAGTACCTATAAAAATAAAAGTAAAATAAGAGATAATAAAGAATCTCTCATTGGTAATAAATAGTTAGTAAAAATTCAGTTTCGTCCCATGCTAAAAGTGGTAAAAAAAAAGAAAATAAAGACCATTTTTTGTGAAATAAGGGCAAGCATCCTTGTATTTTCTGAAGAAAAGTTAGTAAATCAAAACATATAAACCATAAAAATAAATAAAGCAACTTACCTCAGAGCAAGTTTGCCGCTGCTGTATTGTATCAGATTACCATTCTTACTTCTGATATATACGATACCTTCGATGGTAACCTGTTTGGGTGTTTTGTAAATTGTGCTAGGATCACCTAAAAGAATATAAGAGTCAGCAAGAATTATTCAAAGAGAAGCAATTAACCGAGTGATACTTACGATTTAGTCTTACTAATTTGCTGCCACCCTTAACAATTTTGAATTGTTGATCGCCTACCGTTACTAATTTACCAGTTTTAGCAGCATTTATAACTGAATGAGTTTGTTTTAAAGATTCTTCTAGTTTCTTCTTCATCTGAGAAATTTCTCTTAACTTTGCGTCTCTTTCGTTGTTCAATGCGTAGATATTAGTGTTGATTAAGGTCATATTACCGTCG
The DNA here is from genome assembly GCA_030563525.1 of Nadsonia commutata. Taxonomy (NCBI): domain Eukaryota; kingdom Fungi; phylum Ascomycota; class Dipodascomycetes; order Dipodascales; genus Nadsonia; species Nadsonia commutata. The sequence continues at coordinate 3,630 of JAKUCD010000175.1, forward strand.
TTTTTGTAAACAAATTTATCATCGGTTGATGATGCTGACGTTGACGACTCTGCCACGGCCGGTTGAGCCAAAGAAGAGTCAGTACCAGTTGTAACAGGGCCATTTAATACCGATGGCTGGTGACGATGACCCGAGGCTACGGTAGACATGCCTCGACCGCGACCTCTTGTGGCATATCTATAATTATAGGCACCACGGCCCCGTTGACCATGACCTCGATAACTACCACCATGAGCGTAGTTATGATGGGTTTGCACTGCATAAGGTTTACTAGCGGCGTTTTGATGAGCAATTTCATTCTTCTTTCGATTGATGGCGCCTGTTTTTTTCAGCGTGGGGTTAATATTTTAATCAAACTAGCATTAAAGCCCTTTTTCCGCCCCAAGAGGTGCATGGAAGCGTGATAATTCGTAATAATACATACCTGCTAATGAAGCGATCTCCTTTAATAACTCGGCATCGGACATAACTGGTTATGGTTGACAAGATCCAAATCCAAAAAGATTTAGTTTGAGGATTTTTGTGACGCCGTGTGATATGTGATGAGTGATTTGATTACCTTGGGACCAATGACCGATGATAATTCCAGGCGCCTAGATCTGCGATACTCGTACTCTAAATATATATACATATATATATTATTTATATTATTACTAAAGTCAGACAAACCATGTCGGCAGAACGATTTATTGAAGCTAGACAATACGCGGAAAACCGATTATCGGTATTACTGCCACTGGATCCTAACTCGTTGGACGAGCTAGTCACTTATGTCATGACAATGTCAAGACCGGAAGAAGTAGGCGAACATTTTAAAGTGAGTTGAACTTCATTTATTTGTTTTAAGATTGACTATAACATTGAGCTAACTTTTTAGAATTTTTTGGGTGAAACCACGGATGCATTAAACTTCATATCGGAGTTTTGTAAAGTACGATTCCCACCCAAGGCTTCGAAAACTTCGAGGAACGAGAACGCGGTGAATGGAGATAATAAACAGACAAGAACAAATTCGTTATCGGCGACTTCCTCAAGTATGTCTTGGGTTGCGGATGCTAACAGTCAACGAACCAAGACCTCTAAGCGAGGTGGTGGCAGATTGGGCGATAGTTCCAATACCTTAACATCGGAACTATTAAATAAGACGCCCGTACGAAGAGAAAAGCAACAACAAAAGCTTAGTTCCTTAGCTGAAATCGATTCTGTTTTAAAGGAATTAGAAATCTCATCAGCAATCGCTGATTCTGAGTCTCGTTCTTCTTCCTCTGATGGATCAAAACAGAGATCAGTATGTAATTGTATGGGCACGAGGCATCCTTTATTACTAGTATCACCTAATTGTTTATCATGTGGTAAAATCATTTGCATAAAGGAGGGTATGGGCCCGTGTACATTTTGTGGTACCAAATTATTGACCGATCAGGATCTTGGAGCTATTCAAGACGTACTTTTGAATGAACGACACAGTATAAAAGAATCCCAGAGTGGGTTATCATCACCATCATCATCCTCGAGGAAGTCCAAGGGTAAGCAAAATGTTATAAAGTATAATTTCAGTGCCACGGGGATCAATGGACGTCAAGCACAGGAGAAGGCATTGGAGGAAGCCAAGGAACGATTAGACAAGTTATTACATTATCAGGACACGGGAGCTGAAAGAACTAAGATCATTGATCAAGCTAGCGATTTTGAGATTCCAGGTTATGGTGTTAATCAATGGGCTAGCCCCGTTGAACGGGCCTTACAGTTAAAGAAGCAGCAGAAATTATTAAAGAAAATGGAGGAACGCGAAAAATCACGATCAGGTCGCGGTAAAGCGGTTCTGAGTATTGATTTGAAGGGGCGTAAGATTTACGCTGAACAGGAGAAAGATATTGATTACAATTACAGTGATGAGTCCGATGACGACGCTGAAATCAAACAATTACAGGGGCGAATTAGCCGAGAACAAGAAACCAAGAGTTCGAAAACGAGTATGACTCAATGGAACCCGGCTAATGATAAACAGGGATTTATCAAACCCGAATATAACGGTGATACGGTATCTCATGAATCTGTTTTCGGCTCGGCGGCAGCAGCCCTGCAATTAGCGACTCGAGCAAACAAGAGCTCTAGTTGGGCCCACGTCCAAGTAGCCAACGATGACCCGGAAGGGACCGACTATGGCGAGGTCCTGGAGATGTAGCATATAAAAAATACAATACAATCAATTGATACAAATACAAATAATCGTTATCATGTAATTACAAGGTTACCCTGACATGCGGCTGAAACAACATGAAAAACCGAAAAAAAACCAAAACCAAAAAAAAAACTGAAAAAATGCAAAAAAGCCGCATAAGAAAAAAAACGAAAAAAAACGAAAAAAACTGAAAAAAAAGGAAATAGAAAAGTCTCATCAAATACTCTGTTTCTCTCTCTTTTGACCACCCTTTTGAAATACCAATTATTTATATTTCATATATTTATTGAATTAAATTCATCAATTACAATTAAAATGGACGCCATGACAGATATTACCTCCGCTGAAGTCTTAGCCCCCACCGAACAACATTACTTCGGTTCTTATGATCACTTTGGCATTCATGAAGAAATGCTCAAGGATGACGTTCGTACCCTTGCATACCGTAATGCCATTTACCAAAACAGACACATGTTCCAAGATAAGGTTGTTCTTGATGTCGGTTGTGGTACTGGTATTCTTTCCATGTTTGCCGCCCGTGCTGGTGCCAAGCACGTTATCAGTGTTGATATGTCCAACATCATTGGTATGGCTAAGAAGATTGTCAAGGTCAATGGCTTTGAAGATAAGATTACCCTTATTCAAGGTAAGATTGAAGAAGTTGAACTTCCCTACCCCCAAGTTGATATTATTATCTCCGAATGGATGGGTTACTTCCTCTTATACGAATCTATGTTGGATTCCGTTCTCTGGGCCAGAGATAAGTACCTTGCTCCCGGTGGTTTAATTTTCCCCGATAAGTCTACCATTTACCTTGCTGCCATTGAAGATGGTGACTACAAGGAAGAAAAGATTGGATTCTGGAAGGATGTTTACGGATTCGATTACTCTCCCTTTGAAGAAGTCGTTCTCGCCGACCCCCTTGTTGATATTGTTGAATTAAAGAACGTCGTTTCTGAACCCTTTGCTCTTTTCGATATCGATCTTTACACCGTTACCATTGAAGATTTAGCCTTCAAGAGAGATTTCTCTCTTAAGATGCGTCGTGATGATTTCATTCATGCCATTGTCGGTTGGTTCGATATTGAATTCTCCAGATGTCACAAGCCTATCACATTCTCTACTGGTCCCCACGCCAAGTACACTCACTGGAAGCAAACCGTTTTCTACTTAAATCAAGATACCGCCGTTTCCGCTGGTGAAGAAATTACTGGTACTTTGAGTTGTATCCCCAACGAAAAGAACAGAAGAGATTTAGATATCAAGATGGACTGGAAGCTTCAAACTTCTGATCTTACTAGACAAGCCTCTGGTGCTGAAACTTTTGTTATGCGTTAAGCAACCAAAATCAAATTTCTTAACATTTCTTCCCCTCTAAGAAGACGAAATAATTTTTGTGTTATGTCCTCATTTTATTGTTTTCCTATTTATACCAATGTCTTTTAATTTTCTTTTTCATTTTTCTCTATTTTGTTTTGGTTTGATTTATCGTTTTCTCAGCAGCTCTTTTTAAAATATGGTGTTTTTCTCATTTTAAAGAATTAATGCTATTGGTATTAATATGTATTTTTAGTCTTTAGTCATATAAATAATATAATTGTGATTTTATTTAAAAACGTGTGTATCAACTTCAGACAAGAGGTTTTTGATCCAACAGCAATTCCCCATAACGAAAGTGTACAACCGTATAGCTAAGCCTTGGCAATGCTCAATTATACCCAATAGATTCTATGTAAAGTTCCAACTTTGTACAAACCACCTTCAAAGAAGGAAATACGAATAATGACATATAGATATAAAATTTTATTATTTTTAAAGTTATTTACATTTAGAGTTAACACTAATACTTAGACACACTCGTTCGATCATATTTATGTGAGATTTGTTTTGCATTACTCGAGACGCTAATTAAAACCTACCTTTCTGAACGCAAACGCTAAATAGAAAGAACAAGCCTCTTTACACTCACCCTCAATACCTACTTTACCAGAACTTTTAAGTACCTTCATATTACGACAATCTCTTTCCAATCTTGGATCACGCGCTAATTCGTAATCAAACATCTCCAAGAACGGTTTCTTATAAATAAGTTCAAGATCGTATTCCATCGCGAGAGCACGAAAGGCCTCAAAGGGTACTAAATATTCAGGGACATGATCAACGGCTTCCTTAAGGTAATAAAGGTATTTATGACCAAAGGGATTGGCGAATTGTCCGTCAGCAGGTGGGAGAGTGGGTGATTGCCAAGTAACGGAGTAGATATCGTTACCGAATTTGAAGTTAGGGTCTTCTGTGGTAGGTTCTGACTTTGACGCTGATTCAGGATTAGATGTGGGTTCAGTGGTTGAGTTAGATTCAGTCTTCGCAGATTCGGTCTCAGCAGGTTCGGTCTCAGCAGGTTCGGTCTCAGTAGGTTCGGTCTCAGCAGGTTCAGTCTCAAGTTTCTTCTCTACTGACTTTCCAGAGGCCTTCAGGATATTCTCAATGATAAAATCACAGTTAGGGATGGTACCAATAAATCTACCATCACGCTTTAATGAATTAGAGACATTAGACAACATGGTTCTAACCTTTTGTTCAGATTCGAACGCATAGTGCATACAGAATTGTAAACTGACAACATCTACAGGTAAATCTCTAGGATCCAACAACGGTTGAATACTTTGACCAAAGGCATCAGCAGCGATAAAACTGGCCGAGAACCTCCTGTTTCTAGTTCTGAATCTTTGAATGGCTTGTCTAATACTAACATCAGCAATATCGATACCAATAAACCGACTTACACCAACATTTTCCCATTTATGTATATCACCACCCTTACCACATCCAAGATCCAGCACATGACCATAGGGCTGAGCATTATTCTTAATCAATAAGAACTTAATGAAATTGTTAAAGTAACGTAGTAAGATAATCGATGATTCACGACGTTTAGCAAGTCCAAGTTCAGGACGAGAATTATAATGCGATCTCACGATATCGTCATTACGAGCATTAGGAACATGCCTATCATGGGGACGATGATCATAATCACGACGATCATCACGACGATCATCATGACGGTCATGTTGACGAAACCTTTCCTCACGTTGTCGATATTCTTGTACTTGATGTTCACGATTTGATGAATCAGCACGAGCATTGGGTCGCTTGAGTTTGCGAGGGGGTGATCTTGGCGGTTCAGGAAGTCCATTAGCAGCAGCTACGGATGCTGATTGAAGGGGTCTAGACGATGCCGGCAGAGGTTTCTCAATGGCTGATGATGAAGGTGTTGTCGTAGTTGGTGCCGTTGCCGTAGTCGATGACGATGTTGGTGACTCTTTCGTAGGCCGTTTTCTAACCATTCGCTTAATTGAAGACAATTTAGGTCCACTGGAAACTACTCTTTCATCGTCTAACTCTGTGCCTTTCTTTTCGACATTCTCGCTTGTCTTCTGGCCCTGTTCGGCCTCTTCCTTTGTATAGCAATCGCGCGCGGGATCGTACATTTATGATGGTGGAGGGGGGAGGCTTAAGGCGTGCAGCGGTTGGGAGTAATAAAACATAAAAATTCTCCCAACTGAGTTTGAGATCAAAGTACATTTTCATTATCTTCAATATCAACACATCGATATTTATATATATACGCACAAATATATTGACAATGGTGAGCTTAAATTTACCTGATAACTTGAACGGTTACGTTCCAGTACCTATTCTTGCGAGTAGCTCCGAGGCTACCGCCCCTGTACACCACTTTGTTTACCTCCGTAAGCATCAAGACCGTAACGACACCACTGCGTCCGACAAGACTTTATTCGTTGTTAACTTACCTGTAGATGCTACCGCGGGCCATATCAAGGCTTTATGCCAGTCGCTGGGCGGCAGCATTCTTGAAAAGTTTGTGCGCGATGAGAATGTCATGGGCAATGGTCAAATAATACTAGTCGACAAGGTTAGTTGTGGTCGTGTACTCAGTGCCGCCAAGCGGATCAACAAGGGTGACGCTGAACCAGCCTTATGGCAGGGTGAAAGTGTGAAGGGTGTTGAAAGTAAGTAAAAAAACTAAGTACACTATGGCGTAAGCCTTTGTGTGTGTTGTGAATCATATTCATCTCTAACCATATGGCAACGCCATAGGGTGACATTTCTCTGAACAATTACTAACTAAACATACAGAATACCTTGATCGCTATTTGACTACATTCCCCGACGCTGAAGCTTTACAAGCCCGCGTTGACGAGCATATGGTACGCTTCGCGGCCGCTGAAGAACAAAAGCAACGTGAAGTCCGACGCATGGTTAACCGTGTAGATGACGACGGTTTCACGCTGGTAGTTTCCACCAAGCGTAAGAGTAAGGGCGGTATTGGTGCCAGTGCCAATGCTAACGCCAATGCCAACGGTGACTCTGAACCTGCTGAACCCGTGCGCCCCAAGAAGCGTAACAAGAACAAGACCGATTTCTACAAGTTCCAAATCCGTCAACAAAAGAAGGACACCATGAACGACCTCCTGCGCAAGTTCCGTGACGATCAAGAGAAGGTCAAACAGCTCAAGGAATCCCGTCGTTTCACCCCTTATTAAAGCGTATGGCCCAGTTCTCGCCATGTATTATAGTTTATAGTTTTATTTTTATGTAATATAGTCAATGTAAGATCGTTGTATAGTCAATATAGTCGACATAGTTTCAATAGTAGGTGCTGACACATACTTATAACCGGGTAACATTTATCTTACGTCATTGCGGATGTCGGCCCGATTTGTTCCGGAAACCACGATTACATCATCCCGATTCGGTGCCGATTTCGTTGATCCGCATTAAAACCGTTCTTCTCCTTACCCCTCAGCCAAATTTGTTTCTCCACAAACAATGAAGTCGTTTATCAATGCCTCGTCAGCCCGCAGGGTTGCTTCTTCCTCCTCCCGTATCTCTCGTCCCTTCTCTCAAACTACTGCTATCATGGGTAAGCGTGTTGAAAAGGATGCCTTTGGCGATGTTGAAGTTGAAGATGCCGTTTACTGGGGTGCTCAAACTCAACGTTCATTGCAAAACTTCGAAATCGGTGGTGACCGTGAAAAGCTTCCCGAACCCTTAATTAAGGCTTTCGGTATTCTTAAGAAGGCCGCTGCTACCGTTAACATGACCTACGGTCTTGACCCCAAGGTTGGTAACGCTATTCAAACCGCTGCTCAAGAAGTCATTGACGGTAAGCTTACCTCCCATTTCCCCCTTGTTGTCTTCCAAACCGGTTCCGGTACCCAAAGTAACATGAACTCCAACGAAGTTATCTCTAACCGTGCCATTGAACTTCTTGGTGGTGTTCTTGGTTCCAAGAGCCCCGTTCACCCCAACGATCATGTTAACATGTCCCAATCCTCTAACGATACCTTCCCTACCGTTATGCACATTGCCGCCGTTTTAGAAATTCAACAAAAGCTTTTACCCGCTCTTGAAGATCTTCTTAAGGCCTTCAAGGTCAAGCAAGCCGAATTCGATCACATCATTAAGATTGGCCGTACCCATTTACAAGATGCTACTCCTCTTACCCTTGGCCAAGAATTCTCCGGTTACACTACCCAAATTGAATACGGTATCCGTCGTGTCCGTGACTCCCTCCCCGCTCTTCGTCAATTGGCTCAAGGTGGTACCGCTGTCGGTACTGGCCTTAACACCAAGTTTGGTTTCGACTCTGCCGTTGCCAAGGCCGTCTCTGACATTACCGGTGAAGAATTCATTACTGCCCCCAACAAGTTCGAAGCCCTTGCCGCTCACGATGCTATTGTTGAAGCCTCTGGTCACCTTAACACTGTTGCCGTTTCCCTCTTCAAGATCGCTAACGATATCAGATACCTTGGTTCCGGCCCCCGTTGTGGATACGGTGAATTAAACTTACCCGAAAATGAACCTGGTTCATCCATCATGCCCGGTAAGGTTAACCCTACCCAAAACGAAGCCCTCACCATGGTCTGTACCCAAGTTTTCGGTAACCACTCTGCCATCACCTTCGCTGGTGCCTCAGGTCAATTCGAACTTAACGTCTTCAAACCCGTTATGATCTCTAACCTCTTATCTTCCATTCGTCTTCTTGCTGATGGTGCTCGTTCCTTCCGTAAGCATTGTGTTGAAGGTATTGTTGCCAACGAAAAGAGAATCGACCAATTAATGAAGGAATCCCTTATGCTTGTTACCGCTCTTAACCCCAAGATCGGTTACGATATGGCTTCCAAGGTCGCCAAGAACGCCCACAAGAAGGGTCTTACTCTTAAGGAATCCGCTTTAGAATTAGAAGCCCTTACCGAAGAAGAATTCGACTTCTGGGTTAAGCCCGAAAATATGATTGGCCCCTCCAAGTAAGTTTTTCAATCTTATCCATTGCAAAATTAAAATAAAAATTAAGTGAATCCCCCTTTATCAGGTGTTAGTTAGGTACGCTTATTAGTTACTTAGTAGTCTAAATTATAAAATTACGTTATTTATTGATATTTTAGTTATTAGTTTTAATACATTGAATATTTATTAAGCTTTAATGAGAGTAATTACAAAATAATTAGTATATTGGCTAACTTGCGGATTTATATTATTTATTCGAATCCAACCAAAAATTCATCTGACGCTCCTGAGATACTCGGATAATTTTAACCAACTTTTAGCTGAAAATTAAATTGAAGTTAATCCACTTCAAATAGAGCCAAAATATGGATAATTACATAATCAGAAGCGTCGTGGCGCAGCGGAAGCGCATTGGGCTCATAACCCAAGGGACCTCGGATCGAAACCGAGCGACGCTATTTTCTTTTTTTTCCTTTATCACCTGTAAAGCGTTTAGTGAGAATACATTTTTTTGAGCTTTTCGGGCCCAGTGATTACATGATTGAGCTTTTCTTTTAATCAGGATAAATTTCTTCTTTAAATGATAAACCAATTGGCGTATGGTTCATTCGAGAAGTTACTACTCGGTAAACAGAAATTGTCTCTCGCTTCTATTTGATTTCTTCATCTCTTATCTATGCCATTCGGTCAGAGAAGGATGAATTGGTCGCTTGTATTAATAAAATCATCGAAATACCGCGATTATTATTTTGGCTGGCTCATCGCCAGAATTCTTGGCTTTTTATCTACCAGGCCTTGAGAGTTGATCTAGCTATTGTAATTATCCTATTCATGGGCTTACATACCACTTAAAGCATTACTGATTACTTTTCAATACAATCAACTTCGTAAAAAGGAGATATCAGTGTAATGATAGACCCCTCGCTCATCTCCTCTCTTTATCGGCTTATATTATTCCCTTTCATTAATATGAAGTATAAGCGTTTATGCAACATTCTATCAATTGATCCTGTTTACATCCTTTTGTGGATCCGGATAGGTTCATTCCACTTATCAAACATTGCCCTACTAATACGTCTTGCCTAAGCTAGGGCAAGTACCCAATCCAATATGATCTTTTTTTCTGTTCCACTTCATAACTGAAAAATCCATATATTGAACAATCAAACGGCTCTTATACATCTAATTAAATTAAAAGAAACTCTATATTAAGCTTCGTATTTTATTGTCGTCAAACGTGCGGCTTGAGAAGCTTATTGGCCTTACAGAAACCTCCCAAGTTTAGTAGTTCAACTTCCGATATACGTGCAGAAACTTTTCATAGTTAAGATTCCCGTATTCGTTAATCACGCCTCATCGTTCAATATTTCAAATATTTATATCTGAATTATTACTTTAGAATGTCTCTATCTGAAAATGAATCTAAGAATGCAGAGGACGCTCGCCCCAGTTCTTTAATACCTTCGGCTGAGCCGGCTAGTGGTGAAACCCCGGGGTTTATGACCACAGTAAATGACAGCCCCGCAGCACCTACAGAACCTCTAATGAAGGAAAAAGTAGTATCCCGATTTTCAGGTTGTAGCAGTTTGGCGCAATCCTACGAGATCCTATCGAAATTAGGCGAGGGTACGTTCGGCCAAGTTTTCAAGGCGATAGATAAGAGGGTGGTGGGCGATAAAGTAAACACTGGAGGGAGTAGTAGAATTGTTGCACTGAAAAAGATTATTGTCCATACTGAAAAAGAAGGCTTCCCTATTACTGCGTTAAGAGAAATCCGGATTCTGAAATCGTTGCGACATAATAACGTTATTCCAGTAATTGATATGTCGATTACACGTGGTAAACGTTCCGAAAAGTTAAGAGGTGATATTTATATGGTTACACCTTATATGGAACATGATTTAGCTGGTTTATTGGGAAATCCAAAGATTAATGATTTCACAATTCCCCAGATTAAATGTTACATGAGGCAGTTACTACTCGGTATCGACTACATTCATCAACAAGGCTATTTACATAGAGATATCAAGGCAGCAAATTTGTTGATTGATAACTACGGTGTATTAAAAATTGCTGATTTTGGTCTGGCAAAGCAGTACTCGGAAGCTAGACCCACTAAAGAAACTGCGGGCTCTTCTGGCCGACAATATACCGGAATGGTAGTGACCAGATGGTACAGAGCACCTGAATTAATTTTAGGCGAAAAATGTTATACAACGGCAGTTGATATATGGGGAATTGGATGTGTATTTGGAGAAATGTTTAAACGGAAACCTATTTTACAGGGTTCAAGTGATATTGACCAAGGTTATCTTATCTTTATGAATATTGGAGCTCCTACCGATGAATCAATGCCAGGATGGAGTAACTTACCTAACGCGCCTAATTTTAACTTTAGTTCTTGTAGTAGACCTATATTAAAGGCTAATATTCCTCAGTTATCGGATGATGCATTTGGGTTCTTGAAATCATTTTTAATTCTGAACCCACAGAAGAGATGTACCGCTTTAGGTGCTCTCGATAATATATACTTTGAAAATGACCCCAAACCTGCCAATCCTGGTGACTTGCCCCAGTTTGAAGATAGCCATGAGCTCGAGACCAGAAATAATCAACAACAACAACAACAGGCTCAGCTAGAACAGACATATCTACAATATAATAATCAGTCTACACAACCCCCTCCTCATCACCATGGCCAATCTACAGGACACAGAAATGTTAACCAGCATCGCAACAATAACTATAATAATAACAATAATAACAATAATAATAGTAACAGAAATAATCGATACAACAATTCGAGATTTAAGAATAATAATGGGAATAATACTGGGAGTAATAACAATGGTAATAATCATAATAATCAACGCAATAATTATTATCAGGGTCCAGAATTAACAGATCTGCCTTATCGTCAAGGATTTGAAAATAATGGTAATGAAGGTGGTAAACGTGAATGGAAGGGAAATCATTACAATAACAATCATAACAACGCCCGTTCTAAAAATAACCATTCTAGACATGATGGTGTTGAATCTGATAATTTTGATTCTTACAATAATCGTAGGATATCATTTTCATACGATAGAGAAGATAGATTTAAGGGTGATAATGGATATATCAATGATGCCGATTCAATAGGTAAAGATAACAGAAATGATAGGAGGAGACTATCTAATTCAGGGAGTTCGCATAGGTCACACAGTCAACAACGCAGGGATGGTCATCATGGAAATGAAATGATAACTAGTAATATCTCTGTTAATAATTTAAGAAGAGAAAAATTTCCCTCCATAACGAAAACTACATCGGCGTCCTTCCAAGTGGAGTCAGATAGAGAAAAGGACTTTGGAAGTATTGATGATGGGCTTGATTATTAATGAATAATAAGCAACGAATCGGTTATACAGACTTCGTATATCTTAGTTCTCATTTGCATGTAATTATATTTAATATTATAATGTAATAAACATCTAGTTTATAATAAAGTGATACTTTTCACTAATAATTATAACGGTAACAAGGCGAAGCCTAGTTAAGGTTTTCTAATTTAGTTAATATGAATCGGTAAAGACCGATAGGGGTTTGTTGAGGAATAG
>JAKUCD010000176.1:0-15679 GCA_030563525.1 Nadsonia commutata
GTAAAATTCACCGTTGCCATCGGTGAGCCCCCGGTTCGATTCCGGGCTGGCGCAAACTGAATCCTAAATAGTTTAGTGGCAAGAATTTGTACCTGTCAGAATAGTATATTCAGCACGCGTGGGACCAGGGTTCAATTCCCCGTTTCGGAGACTTTTTTGGTGATCGATTTTATTGGTATTCGCAAAATTTAGCCAGCTTTTTTTTCGAATTGTGATGAATATTCAACAAAATAGTTACGTTCAATGGTTAATATTTTTTCAGGCCAGATGACTGAACTGCTTTTTGGGAACAACTAACTATACATTTGTAATTGTTTTTCGTTCCGTGGATTACTGTAGTTACTTTCGTTAATTTATCTCTATAATACTAAGCTACCACTTACATGAGGCCCCGTATATGTAGCAACCTATATTTAGCTATATATATCCTTTAATTTATCAATTTCGCTATCCTTTATAATCTAGGTCTACACTAGCATAATCTCTGGAAAAGGTCTCTAATATCATCGATATAATCTCTCAAACAATCTAGTAAAATACCATCCCTCCCCATTATTTCCAGTTTTTAAAACCCCTCTTCCTACACTGTTTCAAAAACTTGACTTGTGATTGAACTCCCATATCATGGCGGGAAGTAACTTTGTAAATGTACCATGAGAATGGAGAAAATGTTGTGACAAAATAACTGAGGAAAGCCTCAGCATTGCTAGTTACCCTGAGAATTATTATCGCCAATTGTTTTAGCTTGTTTAGATGTTCAAGGTTACGATATAATTTCTAAATAATTACGGGAAAATTGAGGTTGCCCCCTACGTTATTGGCGAACTATTATTTCAACTTTATAGAGAAGTTACCATCTAATTGCTTTACTTTCAGAATCATTCAATATCACTGAAAGAAATTATAAATCTAAAGTCAAGAACTGTTAGCAGTTATTACAGTTCTCAATAAATAGTCATACGGTTTGAAGTATTTATTACGTTATCTATGCTGGCCACCAAGCAGTAAGGCAAATACTTCAAACCGTATGAGATGACTATAATTTATCGACTCTTTTTGGCTTAAGGTTCGAATGGTACTATATTTGAATTCCGTTACTTATGAAGTGATAGCGTTTGAGAATTTTCAACAAATGATTGAAAAAATATTCCTTAATATTTGGTAACACGCTTGATATATATTCCATTTGCTTACGAATCCTTAGAAAAGAAATAATTTTTGGATCCATCATGTGATAAACTTGATAGAACTGTCAAAGTTTTTCATCATGGGTTCATAATTGGAAGGCATGATTGAACGTTAAAAAGGAGATACAGAATTTTGAATAGATTACTTGGACATTATAAAATAACATATATTTACCAATTAGTGAATTAGCGGGAAAAGGATATGTAATAGGTATAAACGATGGCATATATACTTCTTAATCATTTATTATTTCATACAGTTGGGCCTTAATAATAACGGCCTAATGGGACTAATAATCTTCGCTTTTAAATGCACGTTAACACTATTAACCCATTTTGTCTTTTCTATATTCTTCACACCTTTCATCACTATAGCATCTGGTATCTGTTAGTTATTATTTTTAAGGAAATTACAATTAAAAATAAATTACAACTGGAAAATACGGAGCAATCGAAAATTAAAATTTATTTATCACTACATCCTACCATAGCATATTAAGTATTTTTACCACCCTATAAATTTTTTGTAAGACATATGGTATCTGCAGATAGATAATTTTGTTGGGATTTACGGTTTAATAAAACTAATAAATGCGTTACAATATTATGGAACCTCGCAACACTTGAATGCTTATGCATGTCCATTATCTTGTATTTTCACACATGGTTACCGTTAGCCCTCTTCCTCCCCCCACTTATTCTTCACTCTTTACTCACTGATCGACCTCCTTTTGAGTTGTAACTTTTTTACCATTATATAAATTTCATCATTTTCTATCACTTCAAACTCTCAAACAGTACTAAATATACTGACCACCTACCATTCCTGTTTTGAAAATAATTCTGGGTTTAGACTTCCGATAACCGTACTTAAATATTAGTTATTCTGAATCCCTTTTTCACGTTCATCAAATGGATATTGGCAATCCACTCCTACTATGACTCTCTAATTAAACGTGAAACATAAATCAGAAGAAATTTCATTATCACAATTATAACTTCGTTTTGTGTAACCAATAGCCTTTATATGTAAATTTGTTACGATTAAAATACAAGTATAACGAGAAAAGATATCACATGTCTTGGAATTATTTCCAGACGTTCTTCAGCCTGAGCAGTAAATCAATTATGTTACAGATTAGTCTATTTGGTGTGTATTTTTATTTTGTAAATATTATGTATGCCGTGAGAGCTTTGTAATCTGGGCCTTACGGTAGTCATGTTGCTTAGGAACACTCATACTTAACGCAGAAAGAATAGAGTAGAGATGTAAAGTTGATATGGTGCTTCATATATGTAAATCCGTTACTTCATATAAACTCAACCGCAGAGGTATAAATACTACGTATTTGTACCTTTACTTCACAAAACCCTGTACCATAGACACGGGATGTCCATATTCCTGAACACCCTAAATGACGAAAAGCTAATCTAAAACTGCAAATCTAACAATACTCCACTATATAGTCACATTCGGATAAATGACTGATCTGCCTGATAGCTGGGTATATGGTCCGTTGTCCGATGAAACTCATACTGAGCTTCTTAGATGTGATAATATCTATCCAAATAAGATGATTAACTACCGCTTATGGGTACTGCAACCCTAAATGAATGTTGAGCTAATAAACAATGGGTTCAGCTGACAGCAACGGTCGTAACCTCCTGTTTGAAGAGTATGATCCCTTTTCGGGCAAAAATACAAGATTTAATTATAGCCAAATGTGTATCTCCAATACTCTCCAACATAAACAAGGTCTGAAAATAACCGTAAACCGTAAGTTTAAGTATTTGGAAAGTGATTATTATTCATTCGAGGTTAAGAAACAGTAAATATATTTCTTCTTTCAGGGGGGGGTACCTCCTAAAGTATATTAAAAACGGTTCTAACTTTCCCAATTGATGTATTTTAAATCATTAATTTTTAAGGGATATAACCGGATTTAGGAATTGATTACCTTTAATCAAAAAACCAACGGGATCAAATAAATTACTAGCAAATAATTAAACAAAATGTCACATGTTATACTCACTCAAGTTATCAAAACAATTTAATTTATTCTTCTGAAAGTCCGACATCTAGTTAAAAATACATTGTGAAAAAACTAAAATAAACAATAACCCAGTTCTATGAAAGATGCCGAAGTTAATAAATTCAAATGGGGTATATCAGGGAGTTGAGTGATCCGATAACCAGAAAACATCAAATATTCAAAATACAAATTAATAGTTTGCACAATTGATAGCAAAAAAACTTGACAGAAGAAGGATGAAAGCTAAAGGAAAACATACCAGTAAACAGATACGTCACCTTTTCGAAATTGTGGTTGTGCGAATAACAAGATACCTATTGGAAAACAGCAAGACTCCTAAGGCTTCATTCCACCGACATTAGATTCACTTCGTTAAAAAAAAAGAACAGTATCGCTCAAGATCCCCAAAAAATTAAATAGGCCGATATTGAATACAAGAGCAAAAATTTGTCTAAGACGAACAGGATAGCAGGATAAAACAATGGTGCAGAAAACCCTTCCGAGTGAAATATGAAGCTCACATATCATATGACAAGGTGATTAATTGAAATAACAAATAAAGATAAAAAACGGCTCAACTATTAGAAATACATGTCATATGGTTAAATACCTGACATAAGGAACTGAAAATATTCTACGGATTAAAATTAGATATGAGAACCAAAAATTTAAATGGTTTTCATTCGAGACACATTCGGCAACAAAAACCGGGGTATAATTGATTTGAATTAACTAAAAAGAATATAATGGGTAAGGTGCATTCCCTATGTTAAGCTACCCAATAATTGTATATTTAAAAATTAAACAGATAACATGCGCTCATTCAGGAGAATAGTAAAAACAAACCACATTAATTTACCACATTTACAGATGATAAATTTCGTAACCAGAATTAACCTAAAAGTAAAATCGATAAAACACAAAATAATAAAAAATATCATCTATTAAACAAAACTAAAAGATAAATATTCGATACAATTTTTCGTTCCCGAACAATCGCTAAGGAATTTAAATTCGATGGAATGGCTAAAAAATACAAATACGGAGGGGGGCAATATTACCCAAGGAAACATTCACGAACTATTGGAATAATATTATACCCATTCTCCCAGTCATTAAGTAAAAGTTTCGAAGCAGTTCCCCCCGAGTATAAAGGTTCTCGAGATAACTGATGTAAACAAAACTTGATTGAAATTTAGATCTAAATGAAGATATTTTCCTAAATTATACGCTGCACTATTAATTAACGAACGCCCAAATTTTTCAATTAAATGTATGCTCAAAAGATAACAATTTTGGTGGCCACCAGGAAATGTTTACAGTAGGAGTAACTCTCGGGAATATCACAATTTGGTTTCGTTGGTTACCGCCAACAAATCAAACTAAGCGGCCCACCCATGGGATGAATATGAAACACTAATAATTTAAACAATTATTTACTACTAGAGAAATAGTTTCGCAAGAAGCGATTTAATTTCGCAATTTGATGAAGAAATATAGCGATAAAGATTGTAATTATGTGCAGGCGGAAACCAGTTTATGAGGCTCGAAGCTTCCCAAATAGTAATGTTCCAACACATTAACACAAGAAATAAATAAACTATATAGGAATGAATACCACATCAGCTAATCATATTCCATGAATAATTGTAAGGTTAACCAGTTCATGGCAACTTAAATCTATAAAATTGATGGTTGATAACCGGGAGTTATAATTAACAAAGAAAAAAGTCTTATGAATAAGTACAATGCTCAAATTATCAACAATTTCCCTGTGGAATATTTCTAAGTAAAATATTCACTTGGTAGGATCTTTTAATAATAATGACTAGGAGCGTTGAAAAATCCACGGACAATGCGAAATTTGTCATATTTGATATTCGTTCAAATAATTTCACGTATTTATACAGTAAGAATGCCAAATGATTTTAAAATAATTCCAATTTTAAATTGAAAGGCCAGAGATTTATACAAAAATTAATTTAAATTAAATTTTGATAAATTTAAACAAAAGGCTATAATTTTGGAAATACCATGCCTCAAATGTTGTATATATTCAATGACAAGTGATTAAAGGATCAATTGAGGAGAGCAAAACTTCAAGTAAAATTAAGCAGCTTTTGGAAACTAGAACTATATACAATAAATCGGAATGTAATCCTGCATTGTTGGGAGTTGGCTGGTTTGGTTAGTAGGGAAATAAATAACAAATCGATTCTAAAATTTGGGAGGAGAACTTTTGTTATGTGATAAAATTTCAGCCTTGATTGAACAGCAACTAGGCCATACTAATTTATATTATGATGTAAAAGTTTAATTGATTAAAATTCATTTAATATACTACGTTTTGGCAGCGAAAACATTCTCAGGATGCTTGTTCATCATAGTGATGATCCATTATTTTCATTACAGTGTCGTACCCTATCAATGGAATATTGTTTTAAATTATATATTAATCATAAAACAGGCAGAATAATAAATTTCCATGTATTATTGGATATGTAATTTCCATGTGAAATACTTTCATTAACGTTACTTGAGAACCACGTGGATAAATGAAATAATTCAAGATTCTTTATATAATAATAGATATTATAATTATCTATAATGATATAATTTATAGGAAACACACAACAGTCAGATGTAAGGATTATATCTGATTTCGAATAAGTTAAAGATCATGTGAAAATTTATAATTAGAGGCATAAATATTTTTTATGAATTTAAAAATTTCTTTATCTAGGAAGTGATTGAGAAGATAGCTCTCTATCAATTTCGCTTTCAGACACTTTCATTTGGAAACACACCTGAGTGTTATTTAATATTTCCCAAACAAAAAATTATAAGGAAATGGAAACCTAAAAATGTTGAAAAACATATTTTCTAATGGACAGCTGGTAATTGATAATAATCCTATAACTTACCAAAATCCTCCATCATTTGGGTTAATTTTTCGTATGTGTGCCAACAGCAATGATTCCAGTTTTGGGTATAGATATTACAAACATAATTAAATTCCAATCCTTCAAAAAAAAAATTATTTCCAACCGACATTAGTAAATTGTCCAATATAATACACTCCGTTAATATTATTTTTGATACTTGAGGGTAAGATAGTAACGAATATTTCTGTTCCATATCAGAAATATAGAGGGACGTTCCCACTAAACTCTTTAACTATTAATAAACTAATGAGATTTTCAAATTAAATATTATTAATAAAATTAGATTATTTGAAACCTCAAAAGGGAAACTTTAATTATATGATTTATCTAGTTGTTAATTGAGTTTTATACAAATAGAGATTTAATTTCCTGTTTTTAATAAATAATTCATTTGAGAAATTGTATACGGTTGCGAACAAAGGCTGTTGCAATACATTTATCTGATATATTTAAAATGTTAGGAATAATACATAGGTTATTTTCAAAAGTTCATGGTTAGGTAAGTTTTAGAAATAATAAAATTTATCATGACAATATAACAAATTGGATACGATACTACAAATTTTATTAAATAAATTGAAATGTATATATATTTTGATTATCTACTAAAATTCGAGATTCGTGGTATTACCTGTTCAAACTAATTTCAAATAGAAGTGCCATTCGAACAAATTTAAATAATGCCCGTCTCAATCTCTTATTCAGTTGTTTATTAATTCATTATCATCAATTATCGTTTTATCTGTTACGTATTGAATAATGTCCTAAATTTGATTTATTCCATAAAAGATAGTTAATCATGTAAATATTTTAATATTTCTGAACTCAGCTACCTTGGAATTTGAGTATTGAGTTATATTGATGCCAATATATTATTTTCGATATTTGTGCGTTTAATAATACTTTTCCCCCTTCGATTATGCAAATGAATTCACCTTTCATATTCTTAATGAATAATTGATTATTTACTTTTTCTAAAATATCTATTTGTCAAGCCACTGTTTAATAATTCCTTTTTCGAATTGGGGGTTTGAGGTTGGTATTTAAATGTTCTTGGTAGGATGGATACGGTTCTTGGAAATAAAATACCGAAGTTGTCTTATCCTTTGTTGCTTGAATAATACATCTCAATGGCGTCTATAATTTCAAGAATACTCACTCGCAGGCTAGAACCTAGCCACAGGTGACTTGATTATTTGTTATTTTGCATGTATCCATTCAGACCCTTGATAAAATCGAAAATTTTGGGTTATTCAAACGATAATTTCATTCCCAGGATCCTTTTTCGAATTTCGTAAAATAATAAAATTCAGCCTCCTAATGTTGTTAATTGGTTAGTAAATACAGGCTGATTAAGAAATTGCATTCATTCGGAGTATATTAGTCTTATTTTTTTATGAATGTTGAACTATTAAATGTTTCCAATTGTTTCTTCTTTTATTTTGAATAGATAAAACCGTGTTAAGTATTTCTTAGTAAATTCTCTGATTTCATCAACTATTCCATATTGAATATCTGGTAACCCTGCCCGATTCATTAGGACCTCTCTGAGTGAACAATAATATTGCATTACATTTATATTTATATGAATAAACATTGAAATCTCTATGTTAAGCGTTGATGTGAAGTTTCTAGTCTACTTTTAATCTTAATTTAGGTGTGAATTTCAAACTCAAATATTTAACTGTTTATTTGGATGTTATGTTATATAACCTTTTCCAGGATAGCTATATAATGGAATAGTATCTCACCAGGTTCAGTAATTTTCTTCTTTCGTTAGAAAGTCGTATTGAATGAAATTTTTAAATTGACTGTAACCTATTAGATTGTATTTTCCTAATTAAGAGGAACAATAGAGGGATAAATATTTAAGTATCGTGAAGTTTGGTGCAGAAAATACTTAGTAGTCTAATAGTAATGGAATTATTTTAATTGTTTTGCATATTGAACCAAGCAATGAATGTAACCGGGTAGGTGGTCGGAGAATTTAATTTGTGTTCTAATGGTAACTTATTCGAAGGATTTGGAATGATTCTAATAAGCTTTCGTGAAAGCTTATTTCCCATTTATTGTCATGCTTACTTCATAATGTGTGTTAAATTCATTGGTCATGAGAATGTGAATCCGGAAGGAGAAATGTTTTGGTTTATTTAACCGAATACTAGATAATAAAGCAATAGTTATAATATTTTTAATTCAAGAGCGATAATCAAATGAAATTTAAAATGAGTGCAAGTAATTATTGTTCTTAATTATGTTTGGATTCGGTAGCCTCATACCGTCGGGAATCATCAAAGCGGGGAGGTAGGTTGAAATGTATATTCTAATCTTTTCGTAATCAACATATGCGAGGTTTGTGCTACGATATAAGCAGCTTATCTCCACTTCTTTATTGCCAACCAATGCCAATTAATTCAGATGATAACTAGTGGCGTTAGTTGTTTATTATCACTATAAATAGCTGCTTATGAACGTAAATATTCTATGTAGGAAGATTATAGTTTTACTTTCGATTAGGTCGAAATTGTTCCCGGTAGATTTTATTATATTAGAAGTAATGTTTCTATTATTTGGTATATCTGATTTGGTTTTGCTCTATTTTACTAATGCGTCGTTATAATGAGTTGTTAAGTTTGAAAAATTGATATTTAGGGTATCTCTAGCAGAGTTTTCGGAAACAAAAAATATTCTTAATTTTGACTATGCAGCACGAAAACCTAATAATTATTAAGGCCAGTGTAGCAAATTAGGTTCTACAACATCGGTCACCACTAACTGTAAAAGAAAATCAATTGTTTCGGAAGCATTTTTTGAGTTGATATCATCTCTTAATGAGCAAAACATTGCCCCAGGCCCGAAAAAATTGATGTTGACAATATCGATTAGCTTTCATTTTAATCGAAGTAGCATTCTATTGAAATCGGGTATGATGCTGGGCGGGATATCAATGGTCTCATTTATGCCAGTTCAAAAATGGAATATAATCCCTAAAAATCTTAGGAAATGTAAGGAAAAAGTCTGTTTATTTGATCGTATATTTTCGGCCAATTAAACCCGTAAAGTGAAATGATAAGGATGCGGGAATAGTACAGTAGGAACATGCTCAAATGCGGCATTATAAACGATTTACAATGTATACTATCTTAGTTGCTTAGTGGCCACGGGGAGCAGCCTTTGTTGGGTATTTAACGAAAAAGATCGGCATGAGATAAATTGATAAAGATGTGGATCTAGTCCTTATCTCGTAAATCAAAATTTTGATTGATCAGTAGATTAATCGGCATGCAAAAATAATTATTGCATGGAGGTTTATCGCCTTCAAATAATTAAGATTGTCCTTTGATTACATAATGAAGCGAGGCTACATTGGCCAACCCAATCCCTATTTACCATACTGAGCGATTCGGCATAATTTGAAGGACATCATAAAGCAAACCCAATGTCCGATCTTGTGATTCCGCACTTTTGAAGCTTATTAACCTTTTCGGTGAAAGTAGCTTTAAGTGCGGGTTTGGATTTGGAGACATGAATGGATTTTAGAAACTGGATATAAAATAGCAAATAACTTGATTCATAGCTATATAACCACCACACTCCAAATTTGTGATTTCCTTTTTATATTAACCGAATGCCTTGTATATAAGAATTCAACTTTTAAGCTAATAACGCCGTGGAGAAAAAAACTTTCAGTAGATATATATCCACAAAGAATCCCATTTTATCAATCCTAACTTAATAATTCGTCTCTCATTGTTATCATGATATGAGTTTCATGACGACAGGGTTCACTTTCTAGGTGTGTTATCTCGGGCATTCATCCTGAAATAATTACCCTATAAAGGCACACTACGAATATAACAAGTTCATCATTTCCAATAATATAACTATGAGATAGATTAGTGATCATGGATGAAAGTTACCTGATGATTTATTTAGATTGGCGGAACATATTTGCTTGAAAGGATCCGAAATAGCAAATTAACAAAACAAGCCGGCAATGAAATGGGTGTTTCTCGTATCAATTCTAAGGAATAATAGGGTCTTGGAAATTTTAACACTAAGCTTGTTTACTATGATTGTATAACCCCACTTTTTGGCCAACAGAATATTTGGTCCCTGTAACGAAACTATTACATGCATTATTTGAATGCCAAGTGGTAATCCGCAAGTTTCGTGAATATGAAAAGAATAAAGTAAAATATTCATTCCATGAAAGGGAACTAAAAACTATAGCGATAATAGTGTGTGCATACCATACCCTTTCCGGTATCGATAAACCACAGAGACATTAATTATTGTTGAAGCAAACTAAACGAAATTCAAGATGCCATTAGTGCTCTACTTTTGGGCTGATTTTATAGTGTAGTTTCACTATCGCCGTCAATTAGTTGCGATTTTCCGTATCCTATTTACCCATTTACTTTATACAATTTCCAACAAACCTTTAGCTAATTGTTTCCATCACATAGTAAGTCTGGATAATATATCATTTATAAGAGCATTTAGACTCTTTTCATAATTGGAATTTACTATATGTTGGGATATACGATAATAATCTAGGTATGTCGTCATAACGATACCAGCCTATGAGACCAAAGAGCAGCCAAGGGCTTTATTCACGTTCCCATTTTTATATCTATACAGGTAGCTGTTTCTACCCTTCTTTGTCTTTAAATACTTTCCACTTATCCTGTCGTCATTAAACCACCGTTCTCTGTTGGCTTCACTTTCTATCTCTAACTATTCTCTATTGATTGTTATCATAATACTCAGTATATCAATCAAACCAAAATCTTAACTCTGATGCCATAACCATTTTAAGTGTCTATTTACCTATTCTATTCTATCTGTTATCTCCAGTTTATAAAAACTCTGTGTCTTACACTGCCCATAGTTGAGATCGAACTCTCAAACTCTTTCACTATATACACGTCATATTTGTAAGCTATGGGACACTCCTCATTTAATGATTGTTTTATAAGCCTTTAAACTTTGTCATTATAACATCTGTTATCTATTGGCTGTTACTTTTGTTGTCAACTATTATCTGTTGGTGGTTGTTCTTATGCTTAATATATCGATCACTTTAATATCCTGACCTTATTGCTACCAACTCCTTAACCAGTTTAACTACCTATCCTGTTATATCTGACATTTCCTGTTTATATGAACTCGCTTCACTATGTATCCCAAATCCAATATCTGTGAGCGAGGTCTCAAACTCCGTCAAACTCCCCCAAATTCGTATACTCTCCCTTTTATTATAAATCCATATTTTTGTATTACAGAATTTATCAATCATCAGTCCCAAATGGACAAATCTTAAATACATGCAAATCTATTTATCAATTCAATCTTATTCATTCTCTAGTGAATTAACCTTGTATAGATATATGTGTATCATCACCTCTTTACAGTTGAATGTTGAGTGAAAGAGCTTGTAAATTTGTAAACGTTATTTGAATCTGTAACAGCTACAGGAACTTTAAGGATGTGGATCCTATTATGTCATCAAATCCCTGATCTACAGTTACCCGAAAGGGAACTTCTTTTATTTATGGATGATTAAACAAAACAGGTATTGGCTAATTGCCACCCATTGTCGGATGATTAGCAAATTGGCGGATTTGCCGGTGGTCACCGAAGATGCAGTTGAAGAATATATACTGAGTCCATTGCCCGTATTTTGTATGGTATAGTCTTCATCAAATAACCGCCTAGTGTGGAGGCTTATCTATTATATCCCTTGTTAAAGATATTCTATTTATCTAGATATCTATTTTGCATAATTGTAATCAATCAAATAGTTATAATATGCTATTAGTCCCGCCTTCTGCGTCCATACTATTCAAATAGTGTATGTTCAATGTTTAACCTTTCTTTTCAGGCTTAAATATACGCAGGTCTTATGAATCGAAAAAATTAGGTTGCATATGTAGCTGGTTATCACTGCTGATTTTTAATCCGCCAAACTTTGATGAACCAGTACACAGTAGCTATCGACCATGTAATATCTATGAGAAAGAGTCAATTAATTAAACCCAAATATCTTAAAAAGCTCAAATTATTGATAGTACTTCAAGAGCGTGCAAGGAAGAATGAGGCAACAAACGTATACACGTGTAAAATAAAGGAGAATACATAATTTCGCGTTATATTAATACTTGAATACTTGAGAATGAAACTATTAACAAAGTATAAAAATTCAGTTAGTTGAAATTATGACACGATTTGGAAATGGAAAAAGAAAAGCATAGATAGGGTTTTCGATAAATACCATTTTGCGAATAATACTATTGAAATAATAGAAATAGATACATTTTTGTGGGATAATGAACCAAATAAAACATCATCTCGGTCAACTATGGTGTACCCAATCATCATGCTCAAGAGTTTTGACTCAAAGCTGATGCTTTACTTGAAAGGCTCATCCTGATTGACTGATGGCTACAATCATAAATTGATTCCTTATTTTATATTTTTAAACAAATCCTTAAAAGTTTCGTACTACAATTATAAAATTGTTCTAAAATGAGCGTAAATATATAATGGAATTTTCATTATATGTTCACTGACAATGAGCAAACACACATATCCTATTATTAAGGAGAACTTGAGAGTGTTTAGGAGCATGATCACAGCTATTAATAATATGAAATATAGCGAGATAATTTTTTTCCTATAAACAGGAAATGGCAGATATAACAGAATAAGTAAATACACTGATTGAGTAGTTAGTAGCAGTAAGGTTTGGATATTAAAGTGATTGACATATTAAGTATAAGAATAACAACCAACAGATAACAGTTAAATATGAAAATAGCAACCAACAGACAATCGACCCTATGGTAAAAAAATGTGAAGAGTATAGAAAGACAAAATAGATTAAGTAGTATCCATATATATAAAAATAAAATTTTGTTAATGTGAATTTACATGCGACTGATGTGGGTCCCTATAGGCTGGTATCATTGAGATACATTACCTGGGTAACCGTAAATCCCAACACAATATACTAATTAACCGACAGAATCTCGAATTTTTATCGTTCATATACTATCCTCCTAATTATTACTATTATGATCTCCCGAAGAGTTTATCAAATTTATACATTCCCATTATTTTATTTCCAATCAACTCGAACCTCCGTAATTATATATCGCAACCTCGTGTGTGCAATTGAACTATCAAATCTTGTTAAACTACACCTGCTCAAATACAGACAATTCCTTCCCATCCATTGTTATGCCTGATTGTTTTTGTTTTGAATTGTTCAACGTAAAGCTTAATCTTATATTTCATTGATACAGAATATGCAAGATTACTTTCGAAATGCGATCATAGCTGTCAAAGTTTTACTTCCTATCATTCTGTTCAATTTTCTTCTCAAATCTCTTTTGGAATTACTGAGTTAGTGCGTCAACTGTAAAGAGCAAAATCGCTAAAGCTGTATCTCTGTGAAATTCAAATCACTGCACGAGCGATCGCGAGATTTCATGTATGATTTACCTAATTACATCTTTTTGGTTTCATAATTGATTCATAATTTTAACAGAGTCATCTTTTTCTTGACCCATGGTGCCTATTTCAATCACCGGATAACTGCATACAATCTAAAATATCTTTGAAGTCGATATTGGCCTTATAAAACTAATAATAGGCATGCATATTATGTACGATGAAACAATCCTTCCTAATTCCGATCATTAAGGCAACTCCTTTAATATGGACCAAAGAGTAATTCGGTAGCTAGATACTGGTATATTTCTTGGTTATTAGTTTCAAATTACGTAAAAATTACTTATCTCTATATTATAGCCGGCAATCATCAACTTTCCTGTATTCTCTGTTGAATTAAGCTACGTTTTCCATGGGACAGAATAATAATATTACTAGCGATGACATGAAAGAGCAGCATCCAGAAAATTATTGTTACAATTGTACGTTCAATTTACACTTATAAAATTGTGTCAGAAACATAATAACTGAGAACTCAATTTAGGTTCATAGTACTCTAACTAGGGAAATAATATATCTATTAGCAAGGATATAAAAAGTTGTTTTTAGATATGGTAACGTCAATTATGTAATATTTGGTTTTTTTCCAATCAAAACTGATGATCGGGAAATATATACAACAATATCTACATATTCACTCTCTCATTATCCATATTGTACCCATGATAGCTAGGATTTGGAATTGTAATGTCTTCATCCATATTTATTACATTTAAAATCATTAAAAATAGAATATACACATCAAACATTAAATACTTCTTCTGTAACTGATTGTACTCATAAGCAAATTTGTTCCAGGATTAAATTAATTTCCTACATAGATAATGATGGGCCTGAGGTACGATTCCAGTAAATTAATTATCAGTAGTTAATTTATTAAACAAAAGGAATCAACAACGCTAATGAAGTAATATAGGCATTTGTTCCACTAGTTTTTCCTTGCATTGGCTATAATTATCGAACGGAATGTAAAATTTCTCTAAACGAAAACAAAAGGTAGAGGTCGATAGTAATAGTTTTAGCATAATTCTGGCTGGTATGGATTCATAAACCCGAGTTTCTCCTTTCAAGCTTCAAAATTTGCTATAATCGCGGGGATTTATTTTTTTTGGTTCAATTCAATCTTAAACCTCTTCTGAAACATTATTAGCATTTATATTCAGCGCCAGGTCCCTTTAAACTTTTTTCAGCCATTATATTCACGGTATCATTAGCTTACATTAATTTGAAGATTAAATTCTTTTTCGGGCTTACTCAATTAAAAGCTGATGGGAGCAGATTAGTGGATAAAATTTTCAACACTTCTCCATAATAGATTATTCGTAGACTCTATGAACTTTTTGAAAGCCTCTTATGCCTCATCATTTTATTTATATAGCTTAATTTCAAATCAATTCAAATTGAAATTCAGTTTATTTTTTTACTCAAAATGCATTGGCTAGTTCGTTGGTTCACTTCCCAATGCTATATAGAAGTTTTTTGTGGATATGAAAAGCAATAACCACAGCTACATATCAAGATTTCAATTTTTATACAATGAATTTTTGGCCTGATGTTCAATGTAATATCGCTTCCATTTCACTAAATTCAGGATTATTTCAAGCCATTATAAAACTAACCTATTACATCCCCACAAAAATTAATGTGCCATAATCTTTGATGTATATAGCAGTTTTTGACAGAATAACACCGAAATGGAATTGAGACTGTCTATATAAGAGACAATGGGTTGCCTGAATGTTGTGCGTAGTCTAAAGCATACCTTATTCGATAATTCGAATCGAATGCTTACTAATGTTTATCTGTATCCGCCCACACAAGAATCGCTTTTACTATGAGTAACATATGTCTTATTTTTTTATATTTACTCCTAAACTGAGCCCTTATTGGCCTTAGCCAATTCCCCACAATTTCCAACTAAATATCTTTAACTAGGCCTCGTGTAACGGTAACAAGGCGAAGCCTAGTTAAGGTTCTCTAATTTAGTTAATATGAA
>JAKUCD010000177.1:0-15663 GCA_030563525.1 Nadsonia commutata
TTAAGCCAACGAGAGCCTTCAAAAGTACTACGGTGGGAGACCACGTGGGAACTTAAGGTGTTGCAGTCAATTAATACTTTTTTTTAATTATTTGGTAAATGGTGCGGTGGGCAAAAGTTTTGAGAGTATTTCATTATTCCCGTTTGGTTTAGTAGACAGTAAATATCCCCTTATAGAAAACTCAAGATAGAATTTTCAAAGTGGTGGGTGTTCGAAAAGAGGGAATAATTGAAAATTGAAAATTTTTTTTTGGGTTTTTGGGTCTTTTCATTTTTATGATTTTTCAATCAAAATTCATATTATTGAAAGGGTTTATTTGTAAACGAAAAAATTTATTCAGTCCATTTAAAGTGACTTTTGGTCATTTGATGTTATTTCATAATCACTGAAAAATACGGACAAAACAAAAAGAAACCTAAATACTAACAGCGTAAAATCCCATGGGCCGCATGAATGGTATACCTGAAATAAGCCAAATTGTTTTAGAAAAATACCCGAAATGAGTAAAATTAGTGATGCGAAGTAACTGAAATAGTCAGAGTTAATGAAGTAACCAAAAAGAATATGTTCTAAATGACTGATAGGGCGGTACTTGGAGGTTGTTACATTATAGATTATATAAATGTATAAATATATATATTCATGATGGTCGATTTGTGATTTTTGCGAATGTTTTGTTGTTATTGATTCTAATTTCTCTCTTTTCTCCCAAGAAATCTAACTTCATAAAATTAAGGGGTCTCAAGAATTGTTCTGAATGCTACTGAAATTCACTGGATATTACCTTCAAGGTCTTAAAATGAATGATTGGCATATTATTTATTATACCTTACATATGATACTCATTTGTGTTCCTTTTCCCAGTAATTATCTTTTTTAGATTCATAATCATCCTCAACCAATAGAACAGCATCTAAGAGAACCATTTTCTCATAACATTTTAGGGAGCAAAAAAATAAGAGGGCCGTTCATAATTTTTTATCTAATTCTTTATTATCTTTATCCATGGTAAATGCTGGCTTAGTCATGTTTCAATCTGCAAATCATACCAGAGGCTTTTTTTTGACGGGGATTGATATATAGGCTTACGAGAGCTGATCAGAGCTTATGAAGGCCTATAAAATGCAAAGCTTATAAAAGCTTAGTAAGGCCTATCAAAAGTGTGAAAGGGTATACGACATCCAACACGGGTATGAAATGGTGTACAAGATTTATGGAGGCTTGTCACGGTTATGCAATGGGATGCATTGGTGTACAGCATTGTTAAGATTATGCAAGGGTGTGGAAGGGTATATAAGTCCCTTGAATACCATTCAAGGGATATGATTGTATTCAAGGCTTGTCACGGGTGTACAATAGGTACTTTACCTGGCGTTCGATTGTCCAA
This sequence comes from Nadsonia commutata, assembly GCA_030563525.1. NCBI lineage: Eukaryota > Fungi > Ascomycota > Dipodascomycetes > Dipodascales > Nadsonia > Nadsonia commutata. Next base: position 1,388 of record JAKUCD010000177.1, read on the forward strand.
AAAAATGTGCGAAACTCGGCTTTTTAAAAGTGGATCTACAAAGCAAAAATTAATTAAATTTACCCAAATAAAGAGGGTTTCTTATTATTATCACAGAATTTAACTATGGTTAATTAAAATTGCCATGTAAACATAAATGCCTCCCCTAATCCCACTCATATATTTTATCACAGCCTAAAATGAACTAAAGAATCACTTAAAGTGTAACTGAAATCGATTGGATATCTCCTTCAAGGTCTTTTCAAACAATAATATTGTTCTAATATAAAGTAGCCCATTGCACTTCAATTAGCAAATAATACGAATAGTAAGGAATTAGGGCTGACGAGCCCTCAATGTGTCTTTCTAAGTAGATTTCAAGAGTCAAATTTTAGTAAATCGAATATACCGTATCATTAATGCTAAACTTTAAGTATAATCATTATAAATGAACTCTGAAATTTCCCATTTCAAGTTGAAATCACAGAAATCGATCTAGATGTCCCTAACTTCCCAATCACCAAAATTTGATACAAAATATGTATACTTTACAAATTTAAGATTTGTCCAATCGTTCACTAATATAGGGTCCAAGTTAGATGAGTATCAGATAGTTTTAAACTAGAAGTTATTTTAATTGATTTACTGAATATTCGTAATTTTGGGTACAAGAAATAATATTATACATAAAAAACTTTTTATTTTAGTGTGTTTTTCATTTAAATCCTTGAATATACAATTAAAATTGAAATAAAATAAGATAAAATAAAATAAAGCAAAATAAAATAAGATAAAATAAAATAAAGCAAAATAAAATAATAAAACTATTAAGAAACTGCACTAACAATCATAACCATATCCATCCATATATATTATTACTCCAAGCGTATAACAGTTTACCAGTATAACATTATTATACGTCGCCTTGGTACATTCAAAACACAAATTTTGGGAGCAAATTGGAAAACTGGTAATGATTAAGAGATTAAATACAAGAGAGTAAATATAAGGGAAAAGTTCAAAGTGAACTTTAAAATTTGGTAGAAATATAGAGAGAATACATGAAATTAGATATACAGTATACAAAATTGGATTATTGTGTTTAACAATCAACCATTAAAAAGACAAAAGGCGGCGAATTACAAAAAATACATTATTTGAAAAGAGTGAGAGGGAACACTAAATTTAAGATAAATCAGTGACTTCAGAAGTTTCAGAAGAGTAACAGGCAATAAGGTTAACCTTGAATTGGGAGGTGGCAATACCGAAATGCTTTAATAAACGGGTTTGCTTACCATCAAGGGTTTGACCTTCTTCACAGACGGTGAAATTACCACCTAAGATAACCTTACCAGCCTTAAGCTGAGTGGGCATACCAAGACCACGAAGGGTAGTTTCCATAGAGTGAGCCATGGGAACATCTTCTTCAGCGGGTTGTTGACCACCGGTAGCATAAACGATACCTTCGGGGACAACAAATGTTAAGGGAGCAGATAAACCAGCACGAGCGAAATCAGACTTAACAAAAGCTTCAAAGTATTCCTTAACAACATCGGGCTTTTCATTAGTAAGAAGTAAACCAACATCACCAGTGACCTTCTTGGATAATTGGGATAAGTTTTCCTTGTATTCTTCTTCGGGGGTACGGCCCATAGCCTTTTGCATTACACGGGTACGACCGTACAATATCCTGCTGCCCTTCCAGTCTTGTCTAATATCCTTAAGGAAAGTATTACGCATATTGTTGACATTGAAAACCCACACATAAGTGTACCTGTCTAGACATTCGTGGATTTCTTCACCGATCTTTTCACGGTCTTCACGGGTTTTCTTGGAAGTTTGGGTTAAAGCGACTAAAAGGAGAATAAGAGTTAGAATAATGAACGGTACCTTAGTTATGATAGTACTACACCATTCCAAAATAAAACATACTGAGCTTGGATCTTCTAGATTTAGGCATTTTTAGTTATGGTTGTTTAAATAAAATGTATATTAAAAAAGCAAAAAACAAAAAAAAAAGTTAATCAAAAACAAAAAATTCAGTTTTGGGACTACACGAAAAAAAAAAGATGAAGAAAAACGAAAAAATTAGTATGCATGATTTTGAGGTTTCCACAGCAACCGAACAGTTAGTCAAATTCAGAGATTCGATAACAATATCAGTGTCTATCAATTAGAGAGTGGAATGGATCAGGACTAGTATGGAGGCTATCCCTAGTATTGGCATCGATGATCTTGTACAATTCCATCGGGCTAAAGTGGGACCTTTTGGTTCTGATGATGTAACTGTTTTGATGGAGTTGTTTACCGGGCCCGAAGGAGCTAATGAAGAAGCTAATGAAGAAGTTAACAGAGAAGAAGAAGAAGAAGAAGAAGAAGAAGAAGTGATTGAATATTATCCAGATGGTGCGATGCGTACACTAACTGATGCACAGATCGAGTTCTTTCGCCAGTCAGAGCTACGTCAGTTAGCTCGAGACCAGGTTCAGACGGGAGATGAGACTCGAGAATTGCCTCATAGACCTCAAGCCTCGGAGGATCTCTTGCTTAAGGTAGACAATTTAGAGTCGCCGACTAGTGATGTATCCTTCAGCGTGAGAGAATCCGCTCCTCATATTTTATCAAAGAGGCCCGTTGGAGATGAGTCTCGATTGGCTTCATTAGGGGAATCGCGATATGAAGAAATAGTAAAAAGCGAAACTAAACTAGACCAGTCATTTGTTACAGCTTGTAAGAGATTTAAGGTACGTAACTACTTTCCTATTCTACCCCTACGTAATTGATTGAGGGATAGGAGACAATTAGCAATGAATGATATCTCAATTGGCATTCACGAGAGAGTAGAGTAACCACAAAATCAGAATTAACCGTTTCAGGTCAGTACCAACAACTTAATGGTTTGAAGGAGTTTACAACTACGGTATGCGACTTCATAAATCTATATATTAGTATATATAAACGATATTTTTCTTTCACTTTACTACCCCGATTACATAAGCGCTTACCATACTTAAAAAATGACATTTTCATCCGCCAAAGCGATTATGATAACAACCCGTTCAAGCCAATTGAGAGAAGTATTCAACCACCGGATAACGATGTTACGATCAAGTAATTCAATAACTAAACGAGCCCTTCAGGCTACCAAATTTCAGGGACGTAATCACACCCGAGGCGTCTCCTCATCCACCACCCCCCCCCACTCAACGGTCACACATAAGCTTCATACGCCGCGAGAACATATTGAGTATTTACAAACTTTGACTGATTCAGATGCAAAATTAAAACTTTATGAACAATTAAAGCCTCGTCGTGGAGTTACAATTTTCAGTGTACTTTTCGCGCTTACAATGTTAGTTCAAGCTGGTGTTTTAGCTGAATGGTCCATTGGTGCCGCATATGATATGTGGAATAATGAAGCCGAAATTAGAGAAACTGGTATTGTGCCCAAGGAGGATAAAGAAGAAGACGATGAGGAAAAGGAAAAATATTTTGATAGTATCCCTGCATCTTCACCACAAAGTGTTGTAGCTTTCGGTGGTAGAGTAGTACTGGCACTTACTGTTACAGGTATTCCATTATTTTTCGCTATCAAGGCAATGCAATTCCCCGGTAATTTAGTTAAACGAGTTACATTAGTACCTGGAATTGGTGGTACTGGAACACAACATTCACAGTTAAGAATTGAAAAGAGTTCAATTTGGAATCAATTAAGTGGAAGTTTGACCCGTAGTAGTGAATCCAATACTTACATGGTACCATTAGATGGGTTAGAGTTAACTCGTGGATCAGTAGTTTACACTGGTAAGGGTAATAATTCCGCGGAAGCCGAAAGTGGATTACCGTTTTTCTTTGCTCTTAAGAAAAATTCCGGTGGTAATACATCTAATAAGAATGGATTTCTTATGAATTTAGTTAGAGGTACTCCATTCATCTTTGATCGTAATGCTATCTTTTGGGGTACCCCAGCTATTTGGGATAAGTTATTTGCTAGTTCTACCCCCGTCCAGGCCAAGACGGAGGCCAAGGGACCAATTACAACAAGTACGGATGTTACACGTAGTCATATTCGATCTCGTGCGACGGCACATGATATCTCCAATGCCGTTAACAGCGCATTAAAGAAGAAATCCAAAAATAAGTAAAACTTTGTATCTTGTATATATAATAATAATAATAGTATAATATTTCAGATATCGCAGCACGCAGCATATATGAGCACGGCTGAGATTTTGAGCCGTGTGATTACAAACCCGAAGGCAATCAAGGCAGAAAATATTGATAGTTTCTTCGCTTACAATAACAAGAACGAATTAAATTTTTTATTGACAAAGATGAATTTTGATTTATTAGATTTAAACTATAAGGACCAACAGGTGGGTACATATACGCCCGTTCATACGCCTACTACTATTTTATGTTGCAATTGTGGTGATCCTATGTTAGCCCTACCGGGTGGAGTTGCAACATGTGAAGTTTGTATTAGAGCAACTGTTGATATCTGTGGTGATATTCCTCGTCATGGTATATTATCATTTTGTAAAAACTGTGGTAGATTGAATATACCACCCCATCAATGGATTAGAGCTCCACCGGAGAGTAGAGAATTATTGGCACAAATTTTAAAACGATTAAGAGGTTTACATAAGTTAAGATTAATGGATGCAGTATTTCTTTGGACGGAACCTCATTCACGTCGTATTAAGGTTCAGATTACCGTTCAGGGTGAAGCTAAAGAATTTGGTAATGTTACAATTGAACAAACTTTTGAAGTTGAAATGGTTGAACATGGTGGCCAATGTGCTGATTGTGCCAAGAGTTTTACTGCGAATACTTGGAGAGCTAATGTTCAAATTCGTCAAAAGGTAGTTCATAAGAAAACATTTTTCTATCTTGAACAATTAATTTTGAAAAATAAAATGCATAAAAATACCGTTTCAATTCAAGAATCAAAGGAGGGTCTTGATTTTTTCTTTAATCATAAACAACATGCGATTAGAATGGTTGATTTTTTAACTACGGCGGTTCCATGTAAATATAAACGATCGGAAGAACTTATTTCCATGGATACTCATACGTCAGTACGTAGTTATAAGTTTACATTCTCAGTTGAAATTGTCCCCATTTGTAAGGATGATATAGTAGTTATCCCCAAGAAAATCGCTAAATCTATGGGTGCTATTTCAAGATTATTAATTTGTCATAGAATTGGTAATAGTATTCATCTAATTGATCCCCGAACTCTTCAAACGGCTGATATTTCTACCACATTATTCTGGCGTGATCAATTCGATTCCTTGAGTACCGCCAAGAGTTTAGTTGAATATATGGTATTAGACATTGAACCTGTTTTCGATATTAAGGGTCATGGTCATGGTAATGGTGTTGCAGTTGCCGCTGGTAGATATGCGTTAGCTGATGTTACTGTTATGAGAATGGGTGATTTAGGATCATCTCAAGCTGAAGAATTTTATGTCCGTACTCATTTAGGGGGTATTTTAAAGGCAGGTGATACTGTTTTAGGTTATTCATTAGTTAATTCTAATTTTAATAATGCTGGCTGGGATGAATTAGATCAAGATATGATCCCCGACGTCGTATTGGTGAAAAAGACTTATCCCGATAAGAAGAAACAAAGAAAATCACGTAAATTCAAGTTGAAACGTATGGTTACTGAATATAATAATTTAGATTCACCAACTGAAAATGCAAAGAAGGTTAAAAAAGGTAAGGGCGCCGCGACAGGTCTTATGCCCGATGCTGAAGATTATGAAGAATTCTTGAATGAGTTAGAGGAAGATCCTGAATTAAGATCAGAGATTAATTTATATCAATATGGTGATGTTGATGGTGTTGTTAACTCGGATGATGAGGATGAGGTTGTTGAAGATGAAGCTTATGAAAGTGATGTTGAGATTAGATTATCCGAATTGAAATTGGATGAGTCGGAAGATGAAGAACCGGAGGTTGTTGTTGATTCTGAAGAAGAGTAACGAACGAACTACGAACCACGAACAATGAGTATAGCGAAGAGTGAGGAGTTAATGAATGAGTAAGTGAATGAATTTGCGAATCTGTGAATCCGTAAATCTGTGAATGATTCTGTGAATCTGTAGATGTAAATTTAGATTATGTATTATCATGAAATTTATATACTATATCTCTTTTTATTATTTTTAATAGGCACGTTTAAATTCAAAAAAATATTGACGTTTACTTAAATATATAAGAAATCTATTACTCATTTAATTAATCTTGATCTAGCCTAGGTGAAGTTTACAAATTCACACCCTGGCCACGCCCGAGTGCGTTTGTCATCTTCTGTAAACGGCACGTTTGAATTTAAAATGCAACTGCAACAATCCTCTATCAAATTTACTTCTATACATTGATCCCCTATGTGAACTTTGATCCCAAGGTTTATCAATAATTCTAAATGAAATATCCTGATAATGACTCTTATCACCAACGACACTAAATTTGATTATACAAGTATTCTCAACAGTTTCACCACTTGTATCATGATTAACATTATCACGAATAATTTTATAAGTGGGTGATGCACCAGGTGGTAAATCAGGATAATAAAGATTAAACCTATAACCCTGAACCATCTTGGGTGGCTTATTATCACTATCATAATGAGCCTTATTATATTTATTCCATTCGTAACCGAGGATTACTCGATTATGATATCTTGGCTTAGGGAGTTCTGATGTATAGGAATTATTGTTGTTGTTATTGTCGATATTATCTTCGGCGAGTAATTGTTCATCATCATTTTGTCTTGATTGTTCATGTTGAAATAACGCTAATGACGATGATTGAGGGTCTTTAATCTCCTTAGGGAAGGGTACTGATGATCCAACCTTACGTATAAATTCACCTGAGCGTAGTGTGGAAGTGGGCGGAGGTCGAATTGATGTTTTCATCATAATGAATCCACTTTTCCTGACTAATATTCGTTGATCGTTAAGATCATGGAAGAAGTCAGTTATTGTGAAATGAGGTAATCCACGAGTTGGATGATTTGATTGAGATGACAGTTCCATGTCAGGGGTATATTCGATTGGATCATAGGATAATGGACCCTTTTTAGACATATAATTTTTAAGATTAACTTGAGCTCTTACCGCTTGTGATGATTGTAAATTTAATAAAAAGAATAATCTTGCATCATTACTGTATTGAGATAATTGATTTATTTTCAATCTAGCCATTTGCACAATTAGCCGTTGATGTAATGGAACCCAAAATGCATTATTAGATTGAGATGCAATGTTGGCATCAACTCGAGTTAACAACAGGGTCAAGTCGTTATATGATTTACCGTCAAGTAAATTATTAATATCCGATTCAACCGAGTCAGTTGAGCTTGGCTCACAATCAGTTTTCATTTGAGTTAGACGGTTTTCAATTATATCAGTAACTGATTTCCAATAATCACGAGAGAAAATACGTTTATAACCCGATGAACGTTGTGCACGAATTTCAAGATCACATTGAATCATTATATCCGAGATTAGAGATTCGAGATCGGCGATTGTAATTGAATCATCGTATATTATATTATCCACCGACTTTATTTCATCATCTAAATGATCGGCATCACCGAATAATTCATAAAGGGCTACATGATCATGAGCATCGGGGGAACCTGAAATCTTTTTAGCTGCACCATATTCAATTAATAAAAGTTCAACCATTAAATGATCAAGTGGTTTTGATCTAGCGTCTTTAATTCTAATAACTGAACCACGTCTTGTTTGTCTTAATGCGAAAATATCCTCTTGTTTGATCCAATCGGTTTCAGAGGTGGCGGGGGGGGTAGATAGATCTTTTTGGCCTTGGTCTCTATCATCATGATCTCGACGATGTCCATAATAACCACCGTGACGAGTATACCGATCTTGACCGCATCTTCTTGGGGATCTTGATCGATTTCGGGAATTCATTTTTGTTTGTTCTTTTTGTTGATTTGATTATGAACGAGTAATGTTTAATATTCAATCAAGGTCATGGGGTTAGGGTTGGATACTGAAGAAAATCGTATTGTCTATAAGTATGATAAAAGTATATAATAGTGTAGGTATATATAATAATTGTATGCCAAGGGATGAGAATTGGGTATATATGATAGTTGAGTATGTATGATAATAGCAGTATAGATAGATACTCCCACATATTTGTATGTAACCCCGTGAACCGCCAGATCCAGACCGCGCAGAGGCACAACAACTCTCACAGACCAGAGCAATTACCATCTGTGGACATGGCTTGCTCCATCGATGAATATTATATACAGATAAGCCTATATGGATATGGACATGGGTATGAGCTTAAGACTACAGTATAAACGATAACAACGATATACAGTTTGACAGTTCATCAGTTGAGTGCCAGTGACTCCGGTATACATGAACAATCCACAAGACGCTGCCCAATTCACTCGAACGCTGAGATGAACCGTGATAGACATGTCATGTATATCTATCTATCTATGTATTATATAACAATACGTAGTGTGTGTACTCAAGAGTTGCTGTAACCAGTACTCTAGTCTATGCTCCCAACCTCCTCCACATCCCAGTTACCCGACCCTCGAACCTTGCTATCGATAATGTGATCGTGGCATCTCTCTCTTATTCACGGCAAGACCGGTGCAATGGACATGATACTTCCGCACGGTCAGGCCACAGGGCAGCAGCAGGAACAACCTCCACAATGTCAGCAGGAACAGCTGCCACAACAACAGCAGCAACAGCAGCAACAGCAGCAACAACAGGCTCAATTGACCGGTCAGCAACAACAACAACCCGCCGACCCGAACTTGGATGACCAACACGATCAACAACAGTACTTGGCTCAACAGCAACAGTACCAACAACAGCCATTACCGCAACCCATTGCCACGCAAGCTCAGACTCAGACGCAGACGCCGACTCAAGCTCAGACTCAACCGGCAGATGTTTCTGGCCAATCGCAGACTATTCCGCAAACGATTTCGCCTGAATCCCAATTGGCTACTCCCGCTTACTCCAAGTCCTCGTTACTCCCCAATAGGTCAGCCGTATCTAAGGGTAAATACTCATTACGTGATTTTCAAATTCAACGAACGCTCGGTACTGGCTCGTTTGGTCGCGTTCATCTCGTAAGAAGTGTTCATAATAATCGTTATTACGCTATCAAGGTACTCAAGAAGGCTCAAATCGTTAAAATGAAACAAGTCGAACACACTAATGATGAAAGACGTATGCTTAAATTAGTTGAACATCCGTTTTTAATAAGAATGTGGGGGACATTCCAAGATTCCAAGAATATTTTCATGGTTATGGATTATATTGAGGGTGGTGAACTTTTCAGTCTTTTACGTAAATCGCAAAGATTCCCTAATCCCGTCGCGAAATTTTATGCTGCCGAAGTTGTGTTAGCGTTAGAATATTTACATTCTCATAACATTATTTATCGTGATTTAAAGCCCGAAAATATCTTACTAGATAAAAATGGTCATATTAAAATTACCGATTTTGGTTTCGCAAAGGAAGTACCCGATGTTACTTGGACGCTATGCGGTACCCCGGATTATATCGCACCCGAGGTTGTAACCTCAAAACCTTATAATATTAGTGTCGATTGGTGGTCATTAGGTATTCTCATTTATGAAATGCTTACAGGGTACACCCCATTTTATGATCAAACTCCTATGAAAACTTATGAAAATATCCTTATAGGTCACGTTCGTTATCCATCTTATCTTCACGTTGATGCTACTGACCTTTTAAGTAAATTAATTACCAAGGATTTAACACGTCGTTTAGGTAATTTACAAGGTGGTTCATTTGATGTTAAGAGTCATCCTTGGTTTCGTGAAGTAATTTGGGAAAAATTATTATCAAAAGATATTGAAACTCCTTATGAACCTCCTATTCAATCAGGTGTAGGTGATACTTCTTTATTTGATAGATATCCTGAGGAGGAATTGGATTATGGTACTATCTGTCCTGATCCTTATTCTCATTTGTTTGATGATTTCTAAATGAACTGTGTGCTTTGAATGAGCTGTGAGTGAGCGTTGATAGTTATTGTGATTCCACTTATTACACCGCTTGCTGTGAATGTAATCACACCAATCTCATAAGCACATTCGCTATGCTCACGTATTCATGTGTTCATGTGTTTATGTGTTAAATTTTGTATCTTTCTTTGTCTTTTCTTATCTATTTATCTATTTATTCCATAAACTACAATTCCCAACTTCATCTGCGCCTGTACTTTCCTCCCACCACTACCTAGCGCAATATGGATTCTCACAAACTATCATTAAAAGTAAGTAAATTAACTCTGAGCAACGCGAAGAATGAGTCGAGAGTGATAAAAGATTGAATAGTGAAAGCATCATCAAGTGAGATTGTGTTCTGTTCATTCTGTTCTCAGCGTTACATGAATAAATAAAAATAGTGATAACTCACGCACTCTCCCTACGCAGTTTAAAAATATTAACATATTTAGGTCCTTAGATTATCATCAAATTTAACTACTCATAATGAACTAAATGACACTTCATCACCAAATTTATCTACCCCTTTACTCACATTACCCACATCATTTGGATCAATATACATTGGTGAAACCATTTCATTCATCGTTTCAATCAATACGACAATCGAAGATAACTATAAATGTCAATTAAATTGTCTTTTATCCACACCTACTCAACATTTAACTCTTTTAAAATCGTCTGAATCACAATTCTCATTATCCAATACTGAACGTACAAGGGAATTCATAATTTCACATGAAGCGCATGAAATTGGTCCTTATTCATTATCAATAAGTGTCAACTATACTAATGACGGTAGTGAGAATTCAATGGGGTTTAAGAAGATTTATAAATTTACGACTTCTCCATCATTAACGATTACTAGTAAGTTGACACCTATTGATCCATTAAATTATTACTTGACGATGCAAATTGAAAATACAACCTCAACAATGCTACTAGTGGAGTCAATTAACTTACAAATGCCCGATGATCATTGGCAGTTGATTTCGACGGCAGATAAAGTTGGTATGTTAGCCCCTCGGGATATTTGGCAAGTTTTATATGTCTTGAAGAGAGATATTGAAGGTGATTTAGTTAAAAAAATCGGGGCAAGATTTACATTATCATGGAAACGTAAACCACTAGGAGAGAAAGGTTGGTTAAGTGAAATTTTTTAATAATAAATTTAATATATATATATATATATATATATAGCTATAGTTATATAATTTAATAGGGGAATCCACCTCTACCTCTACCACCACGGAAACCACCACGGTAACCACCTCTAACGAATGCACCACCACGACCACCTCTTCCACCTCTTCCACCTCTACCACCTCTACCACCACGAGTATTCATACCGGGGATATTAGTTCTCTTGGGTGTAACCTTTAACGGTCTACCTCTAAAGATGCTTTCATTTAATAACAAACTTTGGGGTACAAGACTAGGTTCAGCGAATTCAATATAAGCGAATCCCTTAGGGTGACCAGTGAATTTATCCATAAGAATTGTAACTCTATTAATAGTACCACAAGTTTGGAAATGGTTTTGTAATTCTTCTGGTGTAGTACCAAAATCAACATTACCAACGTATACTGAACGTGAATCAACGTCTTCTTTACTTTCACTTAATTCAGCGGATTCCTTTTGTAAATCAGCTTGCATAGCTTGTAATTTTTCAGCTTCTTCATTTAATTCTTGAATACGTCTTTTCATTGCATCAACTTCTCCCTATTAAAATGTTAAAATCTTTATTAAAATATTCATCATTGTGTCTTTACTTACACTATCTTCCATATTACTATCTTCAACAACTGATTCAACCAAATCTTGCTGTTCTTGTTGAACGGCAACAACAGACTCCTGTTGGCATACTACTTGATTATCTTGCTGTTCTTCTTCAGTACTCATTTTTTTAGTTATAATATATGTGGATTAAAATACAATTGTTGATGCAGTGAACAACAATGATATTTTCACTTGGGAGGAATGCGAAATGCAAGACACCGTAGGCATAGTAGCTGTGGATCTTACAAACTGAATTTAAATATTTTGTCTTCGAAAATATAATATAATTGTTGAATATATTCTCATTTTACTATTATTCTTATTTATAAACATTATTATACGCTTTATGATACCTCTGACGTAGCGTAGACGAGATCGTCATAGTCATAGGACTAATTAACACGTAGATCATCGGCCATATAGACACCCTCAGAGTGACTGTATCATAACCTCACTCACCCTCAAGACTCTTGCAAAGAACCATCAGTTCTTTTTAATGAATCCATAACGGCATTATCTAAATCGGGATATGTCTTTGTTATCTCCCGAGCTAAAATATCGCGAAAGTTCTAAATAAAACGTTAGCATTTACGATCAGTTTTTTCATTCATCGTTCATTCGTTTTACTCACCCTTGTAGCATCCATTTTACCATTCAAATATTGATTCTGTTTAGCTAATACTTCAACGAATTCTCGCGTATATACATCTGGATTACGCCCATCTTCAATATATCTAGAATTAGTTAGTATACCTCTTCAAAGGAGCGGTACCCCTAATTCTCATTCACCGCGATGATTGACTTTACTCACTGAATAACATCTACTGGGATCATCTCAGCTAACTCTGAACTCATTGATGTCAAATCGCGAAACTGTTGTGTGGTCATATTACTAAAATACCATGTTAGTAAACCACTATTAAAACATACACTCAATATAAATCGTATACAAACATTCTCTCTACTAATCCCTCTTTAGCCTCAACGGTTCCCTGAAAATCATGCACCATAACACCTAATTCAATAAACGTCTCAATGATTCGTTTAAGTTGTGATTCAGTCTTGGATAATAATACAGAATCCGATTTTTCATTATGATTATTATTAACCGACATGCCGTTAAAGCTAGCGTTGTGGAATGGTGGAAGGTAATGATTTTCGTTATCGGTTAAACTAATAACGACGAAAATTAACTATGGCGGTAAAGTTTCGATATTGAAATGTATGATTATGTAAGCGGGGATATTTGAAGATGTGAATTTGACCTTTGTAATGAACAATAGTAATAAATTTCTCTTTGGACGTTTTGATAATATGAAATTTATTATATTTATAGGCTCAATCTCTCATCTTTTCAGTTGTAATCCCGTTATTATCTAACTGAAATCCGGTAAACTATACACATACACTGAACTCAGTACGGTTAATGACATTGACTCAAATTCAACTGAGCCAAATTCGCACACACAGACAAACACGAAACTAATAATAAACTCAGCTATAAATTCTCCTCATAAAACAATTAAGCATCTTACATATTTGATGTTTCGCTAGGATAATTCATTCTCCGAAACTCTCAAAACCCTGAATTCCCATAATACCCGCTATATTTTACATCAATTATACCAACATAAAACATCAGTAGTTTAAGATACCTTATTCATTCAGATCAATAATTTCTGTAAAACAATAAGTACTCAGAAAATGTAAACTCCCTGTTTTGATTCCTGATTCGAACACCTATTATCTGAAAATTTGATTTGGAGATAGACGTGCTCCCCACTAAAAGAAAACACAAATCTACAAACATTTTGCCCATCCTATCTGATTTTTAAAAGCCGCCTAAATGAACGAGAAACACTTTATTGATATTCGTATTGTCTTTAATAAAATAAGATTATTATTATTTATACGAAACCGTTATAAAATTTCCCAAAAATAAAATACATCGTTTTAGTTAAAACCTTCTCATGGTTCGAACACACAAAACTCTGAAACCTGAGTTTAGACCAAATAAGTGACCGCCTCATTCCGCAACCGTCTCACCTACCACACGAGCTAAATTGGTTTTTCATAATTCACTTAAATACATGCAAATATCATTAATTCTATTCGGATTATAGTTAATAAAGTGGAAATATACTTTATATATAATAGAGATATAATAGTTTCGAAGATGAAATAAGTCTTTTTGAACAATGGTATCAAGGTTCGAACAACACATATTTGGAAAATGGCACTTTTTGATTATGACGTGTCACCAACTAGGCTAAAAGAGATCATTAAAACCGCAAAACAATTTTGCTAATCATCCCGCTCTGCCCCATTTTTAAAAAAATTATCAATGGACTGCAGCACCTTAAGTTCCCACGTGGTCTCCCACCGTAGTACTTTTAAAGGCTCTCATTGGCTTAACTATGATTGATCGGACGGGAAATCGTGCTTTCCAATGGATATGGCC
>JAKUCD010000178.1:0-15162 GCA_030563525.1 Nadsonia commutata
AGCCTTCAAAAGTACTACGGTGGGAGACCACGTGGGAACTTAAGGTGCTGCAGTCTGATTTAGATTTTTTTAGCCATTCTTAAGAATGGAGATAATTGGCAAGATTGATGATTGGTTTTTTATTGTTTTTATTTAGTCCAGTGGCTAGTAGGGGAGATGGGTTCAAAAAATGCAAATATAGATTTTGAAAGTACTAGGGCGTTGGAACCATGATAAAAAGAATGGAAATGATATATTTCCATATCAATAAAAGCGATTAGAATAGTATTATAATGTTATTCATGTATTTGAGTAACTTTTAAATTTTAAGTAATGCCCATAGATCGGTACTTTGAGATAGGCTCATAAAATAAATTTTAGAAGCTATACGTAAAGAGTTTTACTTGCCAATTGATCTATCAAAAAATTATATAAACTATATATAAATATAGAATTTATTCTAATTCGGGTATTTGAGACTTATAAAACGATGAAGAATAAATTACAGCTTGAAAATAATGGAATTTATATTAAATTTAAAGCAATTATAAGAAGTAAATTAGCTGCGATATAAGGACTCAATTGAGTAGGAGAAAATAGATTATGGGGATGAATGACTGAAAATACAGTATTTCTTACGACTGCTTACATTCAGTTTCCTTCTTTTCACCAGCGGGTTCATCATCTTCATCGGATTCTTCAGAATCTTGATCTTCATCAGAATCTAAATCAGAATCCTCTTCCTCATCATCGAATTCATCACCGAATTCTTCCATGTTGTCGTATTGTAAAGCATCGCCCGTGAACCAATCAACAGCGCGGGGAATAAGCTTTTCCTTAATTTCCTCACCTAATTGGTAATCAACTTCAAGACGTTCTTCAAGATCTTCGGGGAAGTCTTCTTCATCAAGTTCTTTATTTTCAAGATCTTCATCAGAGAGGTTGGGTACTTGAGGAGGAGAGAAGAAGTTGAAGAAAGAGTCGACGGGGAGGGTCTTTTCAATGGTTCTGGTTTGCTTGGTGTGCTTATTACGTTGCTTACGCTTTTGAATAGATACCGTAAGGTTTTGTTCAGGGGAAGTCCAGTTAATAGTATCACCTTGAGCGTGAGAGTAAAGGTAATCACCGCCGTAGGCAATTTCTTCACGGTAAAAGTAAGTCTTGGTAAGGGTCTTGTTGGAGAAGAAGGCGTTGGGGGCGAATTCGAAGACAAGAGCAAAGCCGGGTTTATCAAGGTAGTTCATGCGAATATCAATAAGATCCTTAAGGGCTTCTTCGTCACGTTCAGTGATAGATTCAGAGAAGTTAGGAAAGTTACGTAAAGCAGTAAGCCAGAATTCAGGGATACCAGCGGTAGATTCATCAGCTTCTTCATCTTCTTCATCAGAAACTATTTCTTCAATTCTATCTTCTTCTTCTTCTTCAGATTCAAATTCAGCGAATTCGGCCTTACGTTCTTGTTCAAAGAGTTGACCATTTTCTAAATCTTGTTCAGTGGGTTCAGTATTACCCTTAATGATTTGACATCTCTTCTGGTAAAGGGGTTGGTAAAGGGCGAGGTACTTCTTTTCTAAAAGGGCCAAGTCTTGTTGGAACTTGGTTTCTAATTCGAACTGATCGCGTTGAAGACCCTTAAGACCAGTAATACGGGTCTTAACAACCTTGGGAAGCGACTCAATGTATCCTGAGGGCTTACCGATCAAGCTACCGAGCTTACCTTGAATCATAGACATTAAAGCAGGGTTGTTGGCGAAAGCAGCGCTTTCTTCTTCCGAGATGGTGGAGATGGAGGGTTTGCCACCAGAAGCACGCGAGGCCAAGTAAGAGGAACCAGCGGAAGCGGGTGTGTTTTGAGGGGTAGGAGCGGACGACATGTCATTGGCGCGTTGACTCTTAATAGGTTCCGACATGTTGATGTTGATGGAAGGTTTGGATAAGACTATTTATTAAAACAAAAATAAGTGAAGAGGTGGCAAGAAAAAATAAACGCGGGAAATAATAATCGAAATGAGATTACGTAATGTGGGAAAAAGGTTTATGTTGACTAAGCGAGTGCTTTATCGATTGAGATTGAAAACTCAAAATTTGGGAAATTTTACCCTTAAATGTTGTATATTTACAATACTCATACGTGATTATTCTTTCAAGACTTTTGAGACTTCAAATATATAAATATTAATATCGATACACTTATCTCATACATCTAATTAATAACTAAAATTTCTCCCTCCTCTTTTCCCCCAATAATCGCGCAGCCCCTCTGCTTCGCCAATTCCGGGCAGCCCACAGATGACAGATGACTGCAGAAACCAGCGTTGCCACTCATGATATCGACGCGCGCCATGTGGCCGGGCTAACCACTGACGTAGTTTTGTCACAGTCTTTAATCAGCGCTTCAGTTGGGGTCTTGTATATTGTGCGAATTCTCTTTTCTCCACTCGCGGCGTTCAGACCCACATTCCATATTGGCAAAATGCCGCTTTCGGCCCAGTGCGCCGCGCTAACTGGCGCGTTCAATTGACTGTGTAGAAAAAGGAACCCATTCTTTGGTTTGAGACCGTCCACATTCACCCTAAACTCATTACTGTCTTGGAGTTATAATGCCGTCCCCGGTGCTGGTAATTCGTACTTATCGTAACCAGTTTTTTTAAGCCCTCCTTATCTTAGCCGGAATACATGAGAGGACACTCGATAAGTCTGGTAGAGAGAACACGTGGCAGTCACTATTTCAAATATTCTTTGACTGTTATTATTATATATCCATCCCTTTATCCGTTTACTTTGACAGATCAAAATTATGCCTAATCATTGGTCAGATCTCCTCCCAGATTCAAAATCGCCGCTGAGTAATCAGAAGGCAGTACGATTCGGTTTATATATAACTCTACAACTTCCCAATAAAAAACCAAAGAAATTAAAAAGCTGCGAAGACTATACATTAAATATAGCATTTTCAAGTACCTAGACGCTAGATGCCAGATTCGCCTAATCTCAGCTCAGGAGTGTCGAGTGTGAGTGTCGAGTCTTACCGTAGAACGACATTACAGATCTCCCATTTCAAAGTGTTCACGTAAGAATTCAACCCATGCCGAGATATTGTTCTATCTACATGTTATGCATCTACTTACATTTTGCTGTACAATTGACGTTTCACAAAAACAATTAGCTTTTCATTGAATATTGAGAAATATACAATAACCAGAACTCTCGATAAAAGATCGATCAGTAGTATTACGAAAAGTGATAAAAGTGATACTAATGTAGGAAATATATCCTTAGGTTAATATATATTCATACCATTCTATAGGGGATCGATTAGACTGATGAATATAACTAGTATTAGTAGTTTATGAAAGATGGAATAATTTACTATGTTCATTTTTATATTAGTCTTCCTTTGATAATAAGTAGGTAGCCGAAGCGAATCCCAGCGTCCCATCACCTTAGAAGCCTTAACAGACCGGCGGTGTGAGCAACGGAGTGCTGAGAATATTTGGGTTTGTATTCACGCTTAAAGTTTTATTGTATTTTGCAGCATTATACAACAACCTTTCAGAGCATTACTGTCCCAAAACCACATTCTTTTAATTTCAATACTGGCCACTTATATGTTCTGTTAACGGACGTATCCACGAAAAATTTGAATTATCGAAAAAAAGATCAGCGATGAATCCCAATGGTAGATTTGTATGCAAGGAAGATATACAACGATGAACTAGCGAGGTTAAATGACAAAAGATTTACAAAGATTGATAACCTTTTCAATTGACTACCATGAGGAAAGCCAAAAACAGCCATTAACCACTTGCGATCAATTCGCCGAAGATCAAGTTGAAAGTAATTGAACAAGAATAATGGAATTGAGTCGCTTTTTATATATTAGACACATTATAAATATTACAATTGTTCTCAACTGAAGTTCCTCGCTGTACTAACCTCTCACAAGATTATTTGTCGTTCGTCTTTCCCATCCGACCGCTGAATCCACCTTATTTTGGTTTCTTTTTTAATTGCGTATAGATTCATAAGGACGGGTTCGCTCTAGTCTTTTCTTCTTCTAACGTGTTTGTTCTTTATATTCACTGGTCCTTTTCAGAATCGAATTCACAAATAGGTCTTAGTTATTATCATCAAGTGGTATGTCCATGGTAGCATGTTTTATTTATTAAAAGTGACTCTAGTATTATCAGTAAGGTATTGGAAATTTGATGAACATTGACAGTATTCCCATTTAATCCTAGTGGGTTGGCCCCAATGATCTTATTGTGAAATTATAGATATTAGTTGCCATGTATATCCATATTATGTTCCAGTGTTCCATTTGAATCGTTTCCCGTCATGGACCTGATGACTGTCGTCCAAGAGAGAAAATTAAAAAAAAACAATTGGGAAAAGACAAAGTGAATTCTTGTACAATTAATTACGGGTGCCAATATTTAGCTCGAAAAAAACAAACATACAAAACCGATCAGTTACTACTGACTGTTAGAAGACATGAATTCCTTTCAGTGACTCAATCTAAATGAATTATTTTCATCAAGAAAATTCTATCTTCATAAAATTATTCTTATATTGTTAAAATTAATCTAATACAGCTCATAGAATTGTAAAGTTATTTCTAACGTGTACAGCGTGAGCTATTGGAATACCATCTTTTTTACCCACAACTATATCCACCACATCTCTAACTATTGATAATAAAGACCAACGTAAGATAAGAACCTTATTAAACTTCAATGCCCATTGGCCACATTGTAGACACTATTAAAACCTCTCACCACAGTCCAGTCTCTGTAAACAGTTTATCCTGGGCATGATAATCACCAGCCCCTTTCGTGGAACAAGCCAATCACCGAGGTGGAATGAGAAACGTGGTAGCTTTGAGCCTATCAGTGGCTGAATGACTCCAAGGCGCGTGGGGCTTTGAGCGGCACACGCGGCGCAAGAGGAGCCACGCCCCATTACCGGGCGGCGGAAATTTGTCCCAAGACGCCTCATCTACGCCGCAAGCACCTTTCATGCCTCATCCGCCGCACGCGCTTGGCCAATATCGCCATCTTCGCGCTTTCAATTCACAGCTCCCTTTTTTCACCCTTGTGAGAAAAGTATAAAATATACTTTTCATTTCATCAGCATGAACCCTCGTGGCCCCAGTGGGTCTCTATATACTCTGACCAAGATCGGACTGGCAATGGCACATTTGCCCGCCGTCCGTGGTCTTCCTACATTAGGTATGGCTCGGCTAGTGTCCTTTTTGATCGAGGGACCGTCTGTTGACCCCTCTGATCCGTCATTCGGACCTGGTAGTCCCCTCGGTGGTGAGATTCCACTCACTTCATCACAATTTGCCATGTATATGGTCATTTCGGCGCTTTTGGTTATCTTAGGTGGTATCTTTGCCGGTCTCACGTTGGGACTAATGGGCCAAGATGAAGTTAACCTTAAGGTAGTACTACAGTCGAGTGAATCCTTGACGGAACGTGAAAATGCCAGAAAGGTATTAAAATTACTCAAACGTGGTAAACATTGGGTTTTAGTTACACTTCTTCTTTCAAATGTAATCACTAATGAATCCTTACCAATTGTTCTTGATCGATGCCTGGGTGGTGGCTGGCCCGCCGTCGTATGCTCAACTATTGCCATTGTAATCTTTGGTGAAGTTATCCCTCAATCAGTATGTGTGAGGTACGGTTTGGCTATTGGTGCTTGGTTATCTCCCTATGTTTTGGCGCTCATGTACCTCATGTACCCTATCGCATACCCTACCGCTTTAATCCTTGATTACTTACTCGGTGAGCATCATGGTACGATATACAAGAAGGCAGGCTTAAAGACCCTAGTAAACTTGCATCATACTATGGGTGTCGAGAGACTTAATGAAGATGAAGTAACTATTATTACCGCTGTGTTAGACCTTAAGGCTAAACCCGTAGGTTCCATTATGACGCCCTTAGAGGATGTATATACTATGGGTGCTGATCGTATTCTTGATGAAAACACAATTGATCAAATTCTTAAAGCTGGGTTCAGTCGTATCCCTATCTATCGACCCGGTGAACCGACTAATTATATCGGTATGCTTCTTGTACGTATTCTTATCTCTTATGATCCCGAGGACGCCTTACCGGTTTCTTCATTTCCCCTGGCTACTTTGCCCGAGACTCGTCCTGACACTTCATGTTTAAACATTTTGAATTATTTCCAAGAGGGTAAATCACATATGATTATCGTCTCTGATACGCCCGGTGAATCTACTGGTGCTCGTGGTATTTTAACCCTTGAAGATGTCATTGAAGAACTTATTGGAGAAGAAATTATTGATGAAAGTGATGTATTTATTGATATTCATCGTGCCATTAGACGTACTCAACCTGGTCCACTTAGTAAACGGAATACTTTGAATCAATATGTTAACCAACAGAAGCGTGGTGATTTTGAGAGAGGTGTGAGTATTGAAACATTAGATGATTTGGGCGAATACGCTAATAACAATAACGTTGTTGCCTTTAGAGGTGGTAATGGTATTAACAGTGGCAATGGTAGTAACAGTGCCAATGGTGATGGTAGTTCCAGTGTTACTGGCGTTGCTGTTAATAACAAGCCCCTTATGGTTAAGAAGACAGCCACAACTACAGCCCCGTCTAACCCACCCGTTAAGGTTCATTCGGTCAAGGCTAATATTCCCATTGACCACTCATCGACAAAACCGCTCAACCCGAAAAATCCAGCTTCTAACCCGATATTAACCACTAACCCGAAGGTAACCATTAAGTATCCCGTAAAAGTTGATATAACCGCTAAGCAATCACCCGGAAATACTACTTCTGTCCCTGCTATTCCTACTACTACTGCCCCTACCCCTATTCCCACTGTATTCGATAATGAACAGGACGCCCTTATGGATGGTCTTGCCCTCACTAGACAACTCTTCGATAATAAACGGGATCCAATGGACGCTAAATACGCTACGATACAAAAGCAACGTAAACCGTCAATATGTGAGACGGATGAATTATTAAGTGGTAATACTTATGGTACTATGAATAATCAAGATGAAAATGAACCCGCAGCTAATGATGATTTCAAGTATCTTAAATCAGAATTTCATTCATACAAGACTGGTGGTAGTGGTATTGTAGAAAGTACAATTATGGTACATGGTGTGAATAAGGTAATTATTCAAGATGATGCAAATCATTACCAGGATGATGAATCGTTTGCCTATGGCAGAAGTTATGTCGATGAGGATAATGCTATTGAAGAATAGTCACCTCTTTTGACTCACTAAGTACATGTAAAAATATTTTAATATGAACTCTTTATTTCACTATAAACACTAAATATACAGTAATATACTCGCTCATGAGTTACTTTACACTTTCTACCACTTCTTTGGACCGCTATTACGTATCCTGTGCAAACTAACACTATACTGATCATTCAAATAAGCTAGAATTTCAGCATTATCAACATCATGTACCGTTAAATCATGAAATAGTAAACCAACATTATACTGACCCTTAGCTAAATTAGTGATCCAATAAAACAATTCAACTCTTAATTGAACTATAGCCTTTTCAGCTATCGTAGAGCCAATGTCATTGCTATTGTTATTCTTATACCACAGGGAAATACCACGATCTAAACATGCCAATTTGAGTTCTTGCTCGTTTAAATTCCATACACCACCATAAAGCCCAATAAGAATATCATCCGCGCGAATTTGTTGAAATCGCGTCTCCACGCGTTCTTGAAGTATCCACTCGGGGTAAAGTCTTAAAGGGATATAAGGTGATACCACGCCTAATAGTTTAGCTAGTTGTCGCGTTTGGGATTCAGTTAAACTATATACGGAACGAGCTAATTGCTTTGAAAGTGTCATGGTTGTTGTCGCTGTTGTCATAGTCGTCGTCATAGTCGTCGTCATCGTCGTCGTCATCGTCGTCGTGGGTGTCGTTAAACTTACATCCTCCATCATCGATTTTAACTTTTGAATTTCAGTGCTTTGTTTTTGAAATTGTTTATTTAATTGGCCAGGAGTAAGACAAATTCGGGGGATTATACGTGGGAATAATGCTGCGATAATTGGCGTAAATTCGAAAAATATACAAAATATTATCCCAAAGAATGGTAATTTGTATATATCGCCATGAGTACGCAGTAACAAATTATACTCGGCGCGTGTTAATGATGATATAGGTACTTGTATGCTCACAGGGATAATACTATCATCGTGTCGACTATCATTTAAGCGGGGATCATCGGTAGGTGTATTAATAGCAACTGTCTTTGCCGTTGCTGTTGCCATTGCCGTTGTCGATGTCGTTACCGTTGCCGTTATCGTCTTTGTGGCAGCTTCAGTCTCCAATTCTCTTTCTCGTTGCATCTTTACTCGCTTGTAGAAATTTTTGTTTAGAATTTCCATTGTGATATAATCGATTTTAGTCTTTCTACCACCCTTCATCTTGGATAAACCCAGTCGATTGAAAAGTTCTTTGCTTAAGTCGTTATTCACGTATAAGTTACACATACCGTTCTTATACAATCTCAGAATTGATTTAAGGTATTCATAATAATTTCTAGCCTTTGTAATCTTACTTTTATCATTCGATGATGCCTCGGTATAAGTTGAAAGAGCATCAATCGGGTAAGTCAAGGACGTAGGACAATTTAATTTCCAACTAATCAAATCACCGTGTTTAGAGTCAAATTTTGATTTACGGTATTGTTTAACTCTAATCATTTCAGAATCCATTTCACTGCGTAATCCACTCTTAACCTTTTCGTTTAAATCTTCATCAATAAACCAATTTTGTTGAAATATAGGTGATCTCAAACAGTGTTCTAATGATCTTTCATCAATAATATCCTTAAAGGGCAATGTGTTCTCGGCGGTTAAGAATTTTTCCCTTAATCGACGTCTATCCTCAGATTGCATAGCCGAATGGGTATCATTATAATAATTACGTATTAACCCACATGAAGAGCTGTGGACGTTAACCAGCATTGAGGAGGAGTATGTTGACGCACGCATCGTGGTATGTGAAGTGGCTAAACGGATCATATCAAAAAGAAGTTTTATAATAAAAGAACAACTAAAAGAGATAGTACTGAAATTTCCTCGGGGGGATAACTGAAAATAAATATCAAGAATCTAACAAAACCCTGAAAACTCCAATACCTTATTTGCTGGTGTTGTAATTTGTTTAGCGGCGGTGCTCGTTTCCTGGGAACTCTACAGACGGGATAGATACCCGATAAAACCAAAAGCACACACAGGAACAGCCAGAAGGGAATGTAAATAGTACAAAGAGTACTGAGTAATGATAGTCGGAATGTCCGTGGCGTCGACGATGGTCAGAATACGGACCCAAATCGCTGACAACCCCTAATCTGATATGGTGAAGTTCAACTCGGAGGGACAAATGAACGATTTCGTTGACAAATCCGCTTTCGCACCCAACGATTTCGGAATCTGTGCGGCGGACGCGGGCGGAGGTTTTCGGTGTCTGTTTATTTTTATTATATAGTACAGGAGTAGATACACATTATAGAGAATAGGTTATGTAAGGCTTTTCATTTGGATGGTTCAGGTTGAGGGGTAAAGTCCATGAGATTAGAGGGCACTGGGGCTGCGGCCGCCACAGCGACCATTTCATAGTCTGATTCAAAGAACGTCGCCCGCAGTTCACGCCATTGTGAAGTCCAGCGACCGAGAGAATACATAAGCACGACTGAAGTAGCCTGTAATCCCCACCATTCTAGTGCTGTGGGGAACATACCAGTCCAGAGCCAAGTGATAATCACGTTGATGCCGTGTAACGTTAACGTAAAGTCCAGCGCCAATTTACTACGGCCCACAATCACCGTAAGCGCGATTACGCAAAACACGGTATCTAACAGCCAAAGCAGACCGAGCGTCCAGCCCAGCGTAGTATCAGTTCTTGCACTTTGCCATGACAACACCAGTGACATGGTGAAGGGCTCACCACTCACTACTACCGTGAACAGAATCAGCGCCGTACCAATAATATAATACACAATCTGCATCAACACAATTTGTTGCAACAATCGCGCGGGGGACAAGGCATCGGAGCTCTGATTCTGAGTAGCACGAGGCCGCCTCGACGTTGAATTGGTCAACCGTTTAAACATGTGTATGTAAATATGTATATATATCCCCTAACTGGCCCTGATGTTTGAGTCCGAGAAATCGAATCATCGAAAAAGGCCCACCGTGTAGATATGTTTAGATATATAGTGGCTTAGTCATTCACCACTACTTATAACCCGTTGGGAGATCGGATCGTGAAAAAAAAATAAAAAAACGAAAAAAAACGCAGAAAGCAAAAAAGAGAAAATCGAAACCGAAAAAAGACAAGAAGCTTTCCCTTTATTAACAAATCACTAATCCTTCGAAATTGTTATTTCGAGAATTTAACCACCCCCAACACTACTATCGTCATACAATGGCCGGCGCTAAATCTAAGGCTAGAGGTGGTATTGTCCCCAAGGGCGCTGCTTCCTCCAGCAAAATGCATGAACCCAAGGGTGTCACTAAGCCTAAGGCTACCCCTAAGCCTAAGTCCAAGGTAGCCGATAAGGTTGAAAAGGTTGAAAAGGTTGAAAAGGTTGAAAAGGTTGAAAAGGTTGTTGCTAAGCCTACTGCTAAGCCTGTTACTAAGGTTGCCGTTAAGCCTACTGCTAAGCCTGTTACTAAGGTTGCCGTTAAGCCTACTGTTAAGGTCGCTGTTAAGCCTACCGCTAAGGCTGAAAATGCTCAAAAGGTTGTTGCCAAACCTGTTGCTAAGGTTGCTGCTGAGGTTGAAAAGGTTGAAAAGGTTGAAAAGGTTGTTGCTAAGCCTACTGCTAAGCCTATTGCTAAGCCCGCTGCTAAGGTTACTAAGCCAGCTGCGCCTTTAAAGAAGAAGGATAGTTTCATTTTCACAATTTCTGATGACGAAGATGAAATTGTTCCTGATCTTGATTCTGATGAAGAAGACAAAAAGGTCGAAGCTGAAATTGAAGTCCCCGTTGAAAAGAAATTATCTAAACGTGCCAAGAAGGCTCAAAAGATTGAAAAGGTAATTGAAGAAACTGAAAAGCCCTCTGATATCAATCCCAACTTTGAATTCAATTTAGATGCTCTTGATTCAAACACCAATTTTGCTGGCTGGGATTTCGAACCTCTTAGTAAGGAAGAAACTAATGTCAAGAGAGACATTGAATTAGACGAAATGATCAAAAAGAGAGTCACCGTTAATGAATTCTTAAAGAATGATGATGACGAAGAAAAAGAGGAAGAAGAAGAGGAAGAAGAAGAGGAAGAAGAGGAAGAAGAAGACAATGAAGAAGAAGCCGAAGAAGATAACGAAGATGACCTTGCCATGGACGGTTTCGGTATGGGTGCCGATGGTGCTAGTGATATCGAAGGTGACGATGAAGAAGAAGCTAAGGCCGCTGAAGAAGCTCCCCCAGGTGATGAAGGTTCTGATGATGAAGCTCAAGATTCTGATGATGAAGTCGATGAAAAGGAAGATACCGCTGAAGATATGGCTAAGTTCTACGCCCCCACTGAAGAAACTGACGCTGCCAAGGATACTGTTCACAAGACTTTCCAAACATTATCCCTTTCCAGACCCGTGTTACGTGGTATTGAAGCTCTTGGTTACGGTGCTCCCACCCCTATTCAAAGTGCTACTATCCCCATTTCTTTACTCGGTAAAGATATTGTTGCTGGTGCCGTTACTGGTTCCGGTAAGACCGCTGCTTATTTAGTACCCATCATTGAACGTTTACTTTACCGTCCTAAGAAGATTGCTTCCACTAGAGTTATTATTTTAACCCCTACTCGTGAATTAGCCATTCAAGTTGGCGATGTTGGTCGCAAGTTAGCAACATACGTTAGCGGTTTAAGATTCGGTTTAGCCGTTGGTGGTCTTAATTTGAGAATTCAGGAACAAGAATTAAAGACTCGTCCTGATATTGTTGTTGCTACTCCCGG
This sequence comes from Nadsonia commutata, assembly GCA_030563525.1. Taxonomy (NCBI): domain Eukaryota; kingdom Fungi; phylum Ascomycota; class Dipodascomycetes; order Dipodascales; genus Nadsonia; species Nadsonia commutata. The sequence continues at coordinate 11,984 of JAKUCD010000178.1, forward strand.
TAGATTTATTGATCATATTAGAAATTCTGCTAGTTTCTCCGTTGATGATGTCGAAATTTTAGTTATTGATGAAGCTGATAGAATGTTGGAAGAAGGTTTCCAAAAGGAATTAACCGAAATTTTATCACTTATTCCCGCCAAGCGTCAAACCCTTTTATTCTCTGCTACAATGAATAACAGTATTAAGGACTTAATTCAATTATCACTTTCTAAACCCGTTAGAGTTATGATTAATCCCCCCAAGCAAACTGCTGGTGGTTTGACCCAAGAATTTATTAGAATCCGTAAGCGTGAACCTTACCGACCAGCTTTATTAGTCACATTATTGAAGAAGTTGGATTTACAACAAAGAATTATTATTTTCGTGGCTAGAAAGGAAACTGCGCATAAGTTACGTATTATTTTAGGTCTTTTAGGCTTACAAATTGGTGAATTGCATGGTGGTTTAACCCAAGAACAGCGTTTGAAATCAGTTACGGCATTCAAGAATTTAGATGTTCCTATTCTTATCTGTACTGATTTAGCGGCTAGAGGTTTGGATATTCCCAAGATTGAAGTTGTCATTAATTTCGATATGCCTAAATCGTTCGAAATTTACTTACATCGTGTTGGTCGTACTGCTCGTGCCGGTCGTGATGGTAGATCAATTTCCTTCGTTGGTGAACATTCTTCTGATAGAGCTATTGTTAAGGAGTCAATTAAGAGTGTGGAAGCTGGTAATATTGGTAAGGCCGTTGGTCGTAACGTTGACTGGAATGAAGTTGAAGTGCTCAAGAAAACCATTGAATCCAAGGCTGATGTTATTGAAGAAGTTCTCGCTGAAGAAAAGGATGAAAAGGCTCTTGCTCAAGCTGAAATGGAATTGAGAAAGGGTGAAAATTTAATTAAATACAGTGCCGAAATTAAGGCCAGACCTAAGAGAACATGGTTCGAAAATGAATCAGATAAGAAGAGTGATAGTCAGTTGAAGAAGGATAAGAGCAAGAATAAGAAGCGTGATGACGATGATGATGAACCCAATCCTAAGCGATTCAAGAAGACCCAAAAGGGTCGTATGGCTGATCAAGAACAATCTTATGCTAAGAGACCCGGTGCTGGTAATGGTAAGGCTAAGGGTGGCAAGAAGTTGACTGAAAAGATCCAAAGAGCTAGAAAGTTCGGTGGCGGTGGTAGAAAGTAAATGAACATCTTTTAACAGATTGCTCGTTTTTATTTTTATCTTTCTACCCAATTTTTTGTAAAACAATTCCCTCCTCTCTATGTATATATAATTTTCTTTCTTCACTGTATTTGTGTTAGAGTTAGTGGTTTATATTTGTACTTTTAAAATAAAATATCATATACAATAATGATAAGGGGTAAAAGTAGCAGACATGAAGGACGGATGAAATTAAAAGTGCGATACCCAACTAATATACTAATTCATTACTATTACCTCAATCTTGCACTGGCAACGTAATTGAATTATTATGGAGCAGCAGAAGTGGTGAAGATTGAGGATAATTGCGATTAGCCTTAGATGGAATTTAATCAAACTAATGACAACAAAAATCATTCAAAATATTACAGAAATCCATTGGATAACACCTTCAAAAACTGAATTTAATATTCCACCTGGTTTTACACCTCGGTAAATTAGCTACGTTCTATGACGCATCATTATAACTCACTACTCCGGTGCTATTCATTATAAGATTTCGAACTTTAGAATAATAAATGAATTTATCTAGCTGAATGAATAGCCAGATAAATTAGTGAAGATCGATTAATGATATGAAAATATGATGACGTTTCGAGGGCTACAACGCAATTCTGGTTCTTGGTAATGCACGACCGTATAGGCTGTTGACACGGTAAGCCATAATGTGGCTGTTATATTCTATATCATGTTCATTAGTTCCTAGAGATGGGAATACCGCAAATTCTTCAAATATTTCTGTTATGGGTAAGCACTGGTATCAATAATTCAGCCTGTTATTAATGCTTATCTAACTGATTAATTCATACTCGCAAAAGTCTATTATATGCATTTCAATATTGAAATCGATATTTATGTTTATATATATAATTATGATTATAATTATATTAACGAGCCGAGGTGTTTCGTTGTCTGGGAGACGAGCTTTTGCGGCACTGACACTCTTTCGTTCCCAACTTTTGAGTATTCAATTCGAGGATGTTGATTCATTACTTGGGAATGAGTTGATGTGGTGTATAACCATATCTGTTCTTAATTCTAACGAGTGAGCTAAATCGATCCTGAACTCTTCCAGTAGTATTTCTATCTTTTTTTTGTTCCCTCCTGTGTTCCCGCTGCTTTGATAGTTGTGGAATCTACATTTTAATTGTTCAAGGTACTCAATTCGTATTAATTTGTTTATTTAGTTGAATATGCTATTGAGTAAGCAATTTACATTCTATTATTGTTACTCATCCATTCAATCAAATGTGGTACATTTTTACACAGTTTTTGAATGAGAAACTCACTGGTCCTATCAAAGAAACTTTTTTACTCATGTTTGATATAAATATCTTTTTTTAATCTTAGTGATTATACTAGAAGATATTCCTGGTATTGTTTAAATATTTTGTGTTTTGTTATATCATGGCCCTTGAGTTTTGGCTTGCTGGCTGTTTCCAACTGATACCTACAGTTTAACTTTAAAGTTCTCCATTTACTTGTAGTCGAATGATTTGGGATTATTCGAATAAGAGGGCGATTTTGCACTTGTTCGTTTAAGCTATTACGAAACCATGATAAGTAGGACAATCTGTGAGTGTTTCCTCAAAGTCATCAAATATTAATATTATGATCTCGTTCAGTCAAATCAGATTAAATGTAGAAGTAAATCAAAAAATAACCAATTCAAAGTATACAAGTTCGTCTAATACCATAACAAAATCATCAACACTATTTCAAAAGTAATAATACCTTTTTTTGTAACGGTAACAAGGCGAAGCCTAGTTAAGGTTCTCCAATTTAGTTAATATGAATCGGTAAAGGCCGATAGGGGTTTGTTGAGGAATAGAGTTAAGAGTTATAATAGTATATTACCGTAGCATAAGAGCTAGACTTGTAGGGAGATATATATATAGTTATAATAAACAAGGGTAATTCACCAGGGAGTGAATTAGGATAGGATCTAACTAACGAGATTTGTATATAAATCTTTTCCAAT